>JACTOM010000887.1:708376-735261 GCA_015832385.1 Elymnias hypermnestra
GAGACACTTCTCTACATAGTGAATTAGGCTTTTATTTGCTCCTGAGACACTTTTCTACATTCTAATTTTACGCTTTACTTTTCTCTGAGACATTTTTCAACATTGTGATTTTACGCTTTACTTTTCTCTGAGACATTTTTCTACATTCTGATTTTATGCTTTACTTTTCTCTGAGACACTTCTCTACATAGTGAATTAGGCTTTTATTTGCTCCTGAGACACTTTTCTACATTCTGATTTTACGCTTTACTTTTCTCTGAGACACTTTTCTACATAGTGACTTTACGCTTTACTTTTGCAAAAGACAATGCCATAATCCAAAAATTTACAAATTTATTCATTTTGATGCCATCTTTTGAAACACTTCCGCATGTAGACCATAGGTTCGATTCCTATAGGGTTAATTAGGAATATATTTACTAATTTGTCTGAATTTATGCTTCATCCGTGGCTTGTAATCAGTAGAGACATGCCGTTAATCAAAAAGTCAAGCGAATAGTTTTTGAGATATCGCTCTTTTATTGTGTGTATTTTTCCGACATTTGAATAGTAATTCTACTTTTCTTGATAGATGTATCCAGGCAATCCTTGACCATTAACATGTTCTTGAGATTAACATATATCTGTATATAAGTGTTGTGTTCCAGAGTTTCGTGAGGTTCCTTTGAAGGTGGAAGAGTCCATCATTCACAAGTCCCCAGCGCACTGGCCTGACCCTCCTGATCCGGCAAAGTGAGATAATTTATCATTACCTTTAAATAAGTCCCAATAGTTCATAACAGAATAGAACACGTGACGTGTTCAGGTACCAGCAATGGAGCCTGGACCAGGAGTCGTCGGAGAGTGAGCTGATCGCCATTCCTGAAACCAGTGACAAGTCTGACACCACTGTCCATGGGAGCACGGCGCCAGTAAGACCTGACGCTTTACTTTATTCGGATATATTTAACTCCGCTCGGATACACTTCACTCGGATATATTTCACTACACTTGACACTTCACTTACGTGTTTCTAATAAAGGAAACACAATTTTTCAGGGATCTTTCGACGAACCTTCTCATTACGACGAAGCGCCACTGCCCACCACTCCACACGGCAGTGTTTACCCACCACTCGGGAAAATTGTAAGTATAATATAAGCAATATGATAATGTAGTAGATGAATGTCATAAAACGTACAATTGTTTGTTTTAAGCAAAACTGTTTCAATTATGATAAAAAAATACCGTGTTGAAATGCTGCCTTAAACAGGCTAACGCTTGGCTATGGTCATCAAGGTTCATTACCATCAAGTGTGGTAAGCCACGGTATACTCTAGGAACGAAATTTTTTTGGTAAGGTGGGAACTAACCACAGCCGAAGCCCCCCACTCTAAACCTAGACAATATCTTAAATTTGCCATAGTAAGTAACAGCCCATTAACGTCCCACTGCTGGGCACAGGCCTCCTCACTCCGAGGAGCGAGGGTTTTTAGAGCATAGAGCCACCACGCTGCTCCACTGCGGATTGGCAGGCATAGTACACAAGTGCACTCTCTATTCCTTCACTCTCATAGTCCGATGTGACGGGAATCCGACACGACCGATGAGAGATCAGGCGCAGGACCGACGGCTTAACGTGCTCTCCGAGGCACGGGGGTGGATCACATCGCCGACTTCCCAACTTCGGGTAAATATTGAGAAAATCTTAATAGAAGACTCAATATTGATTTTTGAATTGTCCCGACCCGGGACTCAACCCCAGGATCTCATGTCCGTAGTCGAACATGCTAACCTCTAGACCAATGAGGCAGCAAAATTTGCCATAACGGGGATCAAACTCCAAGATCTCTGCTAGCGAAGCGAGTACTTGTTCCATTATGTCTTAGTCTGTACCATCATTTATGAGGACTGTTTCAGACTTGTATACAAATGTACTGGGGTCTTTTGATGCCCCCGTTCGGATCACGCGTAATTTTTTGATATATAGAGCCGGGAAGGTTATCCTGGGAATCTATTAACTTTTTAGTCTCTACCATCATTTAAGAAGACTCTTATTTCCATACAAGTAGACTAGGGTCTTGTGGAACCCCCTTCAGATCGCGCGTAATTTTTTGATACTGCCGGAAAGTTTAAAATAACCTGGCAATTCTAAATTGTGGGCATCAGTCGCCACCCTTATAGGGACGACCCTACAAGGGTGGTTTATGCCCAGCTGTGGGACCTTATCAGGCAGCTTATATTTTAAGAAATGTATAAAGGACTGGATGTTACCAGCAAGCTGCAGCTGGATCCAGGTCAGCTCACCAGCTGTCAACGAGCTCTTCAGTGTCCATTGGCAGCGATTCATCTAATTTGTAAGTTTAAAAGTTGATTAGTTGGCTCTTGACACTATATTGAACTTCTTTTATTTGTGGAGGTCGTTTAGTTAACTGTTGTCGTTTGTGACTAATTGCATGTTTTTTATAAATAGTTTCAGTTGTCGCACATAGCACTTATCAATTTGACTTGGTTAATGACTTTGGGTTGTAGAACATTAAAGTCTTTTGTGGGAATTTGTGATGGATGTAAAAGCTTTTATTGTTATAATTGATAGGAAATCTACTCCAATGAGCGGTCAATCAGTGGAGATTTGGCCTGATCAGCTTCATCAGCAATATTCGCCAAGAACCAAAATACTTGGCAAACAAAAACGGATTGTCGGTTAGTATACTTTTATAAAAGGTCTCTCGCCTTTGGTTGGGATACTCGATTCTATTCTATGCTTAAAACAAAGATGTCAGACCGAGAAACCCTTTGACTGTTTTGACGTTTTTGCGTCGATTGCCCCGCGGGTCTAATGACGCTAAAGTGGCTCTTGGGACTTAAATATTCATGAAAGACTACCAAATGTTATCATTTTTATATTTGCTAATAGTTATAAAAAAATATCTCAAGGGTTTTCGTTGTCATTCACATCACTTATATAATCAAAAATACAAGTCACTAATAAACACTCACAGTTTATAAAATACCACAAAAATCTAACGGTCACTTTGTAACTGATTTATTTTTCTATTGTCTGGTGTTATCTTAACGCATATTGTGTTACGGAAGTTATCGAGAAGCGAAATAGATGATACACATTATGACTTAAGAAAGAGATGCTTATATTACCGATTACAGTTGAGGCAGTACTATAGTATCATATGCCACGAGTGTGCCCCAGTTGCCTCTGGGACGGCAGATCGCGGGGCCGTCGTCCCACTGAGTGAGGCCCGTAGGTTGTCGGGCGGCGCGTCTCCTCGCTGCCCCATAGGTATCTCGATCTTTAGGATTATGGTAAAGGCACCCTCACGGGGGAGTCACTAGCGACGTCCGCAGTTTTACTCTAGAGCTATCCTGTCACGTCACCGCTTGTGACAGTGCGTAGGAAGGCGGGTCGTTTTTAGCCGGTAGGAGTCCGGCATAACCGGTGCGTCTCGCGGCGTCCCGGTATCCTTTGATAGATTTTTTTCCCGTCTCGACAAAAAAAAGTACTATGGTATCATGTCAATCAGTAGTTGACACGGGTATGGTACAGTGTGTTGTACGTGCCTTGCGTTTGTGTCAGTGGGCAGCAGTACCTCTCCTGAGACGGCGGCCTCATCCAATGGTGACGCGTTGGCGCAACCACAACACCACACTCACCTACGCAGCCCTGGTGGGTATTTATAAAATAATTATCAGTAAAAATAAAGATATGTGTCTCTGTATAACTTAACCTAACTTTTCATCTAAATGGTAATCCCTACGGATCAAATTTAGGAAATTGCATCGAAGTGAAACTTTTTTAGGCGCATGAGGGTAACATTTGTTGTGGATGAAACGCGTGAGTTGCGCCACGAAAATGTGCAGCGTATTTTATGCGAATTCGTTTGAAGGTTTCATTATTAACAAATTACATATGGCATTTTTATTTACAATTCGTCATTTGAGATTTTTAATAGACACTTTTAATATTTGAATGACAATTAAATTCCTAACATATCTTTCTTTTCCCCTCCCTCTTAGTCTCAGAAATCTAGTTTTACATTTGTTTAAATTTAAAAAAAGACTTAAAAATTAGTTTGCCAAGGAAGTTTCACTTCTGACATGTGTACTTTGTACGCACGCATTTTTTATTTGTTAGCTATATGATTAGGTTGTGGCTTACCTGATCCACCTCCCTGATCTCCCTCGAAGTTCTCCTATTCTATTGTGAGAAAGAAAGAGTAGAGTGTATTTTAACACACTGCAATACTACAATATCTCATGCGGAAATGACTTATAGATGACATTAGTTGCTGTGACCAAAATTAGGTTATGAATAAGAGTTTAACTGTTTTAACCTTCGTTCAGTTGAGTATGAGTCCAATTCATCAAGTGATTGAATATTCGGTAGGTGTTGCGTACGCATCCCCAGAGTCCCCGTTGTCCAAGATGGAGGTGGCGTGGAGTGGACCATCACCACATCCACCTCATCATCCACACCCAGTACATACGTTTCACATACCACCACCTGCACCAGAAAGGTAGGTTCTTCATCTTCTTTTATTAAGTGGAAGTTGGCTTAGAGTATCTTTATATAGATGTACTAATTAATTCTCAACATTCATTAGACTAACTACAAAGTTCACAGATACATGACAATAATATCACTCTCACGACGGAGGGCAGGGTGAAGTCTGCGTCATACCACAAGCGTGTGCTCCGCCGTGTTAACGGTGGATTCACACTTGGGACAGTGGCCTCTCTACAGGCCACTCGGCACAGATACCTCCCGAAGCACCCGTGCCCAGAGAAGGTCTGCTTCCAATGGAACGTGATCACACAGTGATCACGAGACAACCACTGACCAAGGAACGGAGACACGGCCTGGATCGTCGAGCGCCCAGTGCTCGGTTCACTCAGCCGGTCCCGCCACTCAGTTTGTAGGACCGCTTGCACCTTGTGCAGCCAGTCCCTTTCGTCCCCCTGGTGGTCGCCCCTTTGGGGGGCCAATATACGTCTGAGCTAGTCTGAGTCGCGTCCAACTTCCAGGGGGCGGTATCGGCTAATACGCAACCCGTCTGCCAGGAGATGGTGCGGTATCGACTGATTGCCACGGTTCGCTACGCACCTCGTAACAGAGCCTTCGAGCGTGGCGTTAAATCTCCTCTCCAGATCGAAGCCCCATCATACAGGGCCATCGATCGTATCACGCCTGCATACATGCACCCTACCCGAGGCTTGCCGACGTTGGGCAGAGGTGTGCTCAACGCAACAGCCGTCCCCATGAGCCAGGGAGCCAAGCGCTCGAAATGAGCCTCGAATTTCCACCTGCTCACAAGAGTGAGTACTTGAGCGTACGTTGGATCTCGATGGAAACTCTTCCGACTATTAAGCTCTCCCCCTGGGAGGTGCACTTCGCGGTCCGTGAAAGCAGATGGCTGCTGATTTCTCTAGCGAGACCTTAAGCCCGAGCCGCCGGATTCTCGCGCTGGATTCACTATCTTCGCGAACTATCTTCGGCCTAACAAGTTACGCCGACAACCCGCAAGAGAGCACCGCAAAGCATCCAGTCATAGTCAATGTTCCATAGCAGCGGTCCCAAAACCGACCCCTGCGGAATACCGCACGTCATCGCCCTACTCATCGGTCCAGTAGCCGTCGAGAACGAGACGAACCGGTCGCTAAGGTACGCGAGTGTAGGTAGACTTCCCATAAGGTGGACCGATGACAAAAAGAGGGTCGCCGCCGAGGCTCCAGC
The DNA here is from genome assembly GCA_015832385.1 of Elymnias hypermnestra. Classification (NCBI taxonomy): domain Eukaryota; kingdom Metazoa; phylum Arthropoda; class Insecta; order Lepidoptera; family Nymphalidae; genus Elymnias; species Elymnias hypermnestra. Next base: position 714,105 of record JACTOM010000887.1, read on the forward strand.
GGCTACCGCAAGATCGGGCCTTGTGGGCCTTATTTCGTGAGACCTAAGTCCAGTGGACATCCATCAGTTGAAGCGACGACGACGACGTATCATTTAAAACCCTTTTGGTGTAACGTATTGAGCTCGATTTATGTTTTCAATCTTTATCTACTTTAACATAATTTTCTTATCCCATTCACACAGTCACACACAACACACATACACTTTCAAATTACCATTTTAAGTTGTCAATGGTACTAATATAAGGGATCTTTGTTTTATTTTACTGTATGATTTATAAAGTTCCTATAATGTAACCGGTAGGGACTGACTCCCAAGACACGGGTATACCAGGTTATTAAACCTGTTGCCCATAGACATACAATCAGTAGAATCCATGTTACAATATAGAACCAATGATACACTTTAACAAGCTGCAGTCACTCATTATAACAAATTATTGAATAATCATTACATCTTCCTATAGATTGCTTCCAATTGGCCCGAAACCCAACAAAGAGCAGTATCCTGTATTCAACGCCCTTGTAGACCGAGTACGAGAAGCTCTTAACATCCCAGGTAAGTTTTGTATTACTAAAACTAAACCAGAAATCAAAATTTGACTGAATCCATTTATAATTTGATTTTAAAATTGGGGAAATAGATGGGGATCAAGTGGAAGAGGTGAAAGAATTTGTATACTTGAAAGTGTTATTGAAAGGAGAGTAAATGCAGGGAATATGGTAAATGGTGCTCTGCTTCTGGCTATTCATAAAGGCGTGAGCTTTGAGACATCAAAGGGCTAGACTGGCTGTGCATGCTGGAGTATTAGTGCCAACACTTATATATGATAGTGAAAGTTGGGTATGGCAGAAGAATCACAAAAGTAAAATAAATGCGGTAGAGATGAGAGCGTAGAGAAGCATGAGTGGATNAAAAGAAGATATAGTGGTTAAAATTGAGAAAGCTATGGGCACAAGGAGAGAATGAATGGAAGGAGACTGACAAAAAGGAATTATGAGTCGAAAGGGAATAGGAAAATTGGAAGAAGAAGACCAAGGCGAACGTTTCTGAACCAAATCCATGACATTTGAAACAAGGGCCATGTTAAGAGTACTATAAACCGATGAACTTGTATGAAAGGTTTGATGAGAATGAAAGAAGCGAAGGAGATATGCAAGAATCGTGGAAGGGCGTGGTCAGTTTAAAAGTGAACATAAATCACTCATCTGTCAATAGTTCTTAAAGAAATGCTTTTGCCGAATAAATTTAATTAGTAATGCTTTGATTTAAGTTAGTGCTACAAAGTTTTGACAGGCGCCTCTAGATAAGTTACATGACAATTTAAACAAATTTGAATGTTAGTGTATATTATAATTTTATTTATTTATTTACACAATACAAGTGGGCTTTTACCGCACTTAAATCGTTTAATATATAGAGATTGCAAGGTGAAGTCCGCCAAGACGTGTTTTCAGATGAGTCCACGGAGCGCACGGACTCCAGTGAGGCAGAGCAAGCACCCGAGCGTCCTCAGCGGCTTCCGGAGCAGCCAACCTCAGAGAGCTCTCGGTAAATCTTTTACCATTACCTTTTAATCTTTCTGATCCTACCTATCGCTCCACCCATATACTAGTATACATCTGGGACATATAATTCAGCTAGGTAGGTCCAATTTCGAGAAAAAGATCAACCGCCGGATTCGACTCGATTCAGAAAGCTACGTAAGATCTTTTCCTTCAGTGCCAGAAGACAAAAAACTTCCAACAGTGCGTGTTGCCAGTGATCACATACGGATCGGAAACGTGGTCGCTGATTATGGGCCTTATTCGAAAGCAAAGTCACACAGCGTGCGATGGAGAGGGTTATGCTAGGAGTTTCTCTACGCGAAAAATCAGAAATGAGATCCGTAGAAGAACCAAAGTCACCGACAGGGCCCTAAGAATCACGAAGCTGAAGTGGCAATGGGCTGGGCACATAGCCCGACGTACCGATTGACGTTGCGGCCCAAAGGTGCTGGGATGGAAAACCCAGTGGTAGCTCCTGGAGCCAATGGGCATCATTAGATGAAAATGTCCAGTAGTGGACGTCCATTGGTTGCAGTGAGTGAGAGTATTAAAAATATGCATGTGATCCGAACGGGGGTACAAAGAGACCCCAATTCATTTGTAGGGAGATCTGGAACTTTACGTCCATTCCTTTAATGTGTCTATGCTTTTTTTAAAAACGTATGTTAAGTCTACTAGCTTTTCAATTATTTTTATGTATCCGTTCATTACATAATTAATCACCACGCTCTAATCCTTTTGTTTCAACAATCTTTCAAATCCAAATGTCGCCTGGACAAAATTCCTCCACAGCTATAAGGCGGTCTTACTGTGCTAAACAGTCATTTATGTGTTTTTATTCTCTTCTCCTTCTCTCAAAGTCACTATTAATGAACCCCTAATATTTTTCAGTTTTTGGATGTGTTCTTTCCTATTTGATATTGTACCAAGCTTTCTAATTTTACAAATCATTATTAAATTTCATAGGCCACTTTCGAACTCCTTATGATTGTTTGCATATCAAACAGAATTTAATTTAATTCTTATTGACGTATATTTATCATCACACTGCTGAGCACAGGCCTGTTTCATAGAAAAGAGCGTTTTAGACATACCAACCGTGAATGTGCAGGTTTTCTCAAGTTTTACAAAGAGATATTATTAGTGCCTGCTCATGTCTGTAGTCGCAGGTCCTTAGCAGATCCTTACCAGAGAGAGCACTAATCCAAAGGTGGCGCGAGGACCTGGAATCTCCAACGGCGGATCTGGTTACGGTGGAGGCGATCCGTCCACACCTGGAGAAATGGTTATCTAGGGGCCACGGATCTCTTTCTTACCGGCTGGTGCAGATGCTGACCGGACATAGTTGTTTCGGCAAGTACCTGCATCAGATTGTTCACCGAGAGGAAACGCCCGCCTGCCATGAGTGTGATTCACCTATTGATTCGGTGCAGCACACTCTGGTAGAATGTCCGGTATGGGGACCCCAGCGACATTTTTTACGTCGTTGGTCGGAGGAGACCTTTCGTTGGAGGGTCTAGTTGGCACAATGCTCACCAGCGAAAGGGAGTGGAGGGCAGTGGCCTCCTTCTGCGAATCTGTTATTTCGCTGAAGGAGGCACATGAGAGGCAGAGGGAGGACTCTACAGACGCTCCTCTTCTACGGAGGTTGGGAGGAGTATCCCTGAGTACCAGGGTGGTAGTAAGTCTATGTCTCACCTGTAAAATAAGCTTCTTTGAATTATGTCACTGTTCTTCCAAAGCGTATATACTCGTATGTATATGTAGGTCGCCCCGTAGACTGGCGCGCCAGGCTGCCCAGCTGGGCTCTCCACCTCCTACACAGCCTCCACAGCCTCCGCAGCCTCCGCCAATGCCCACACAAACACAGAAGCCTTCAAGACCTTTATCAACTGGTATGTATGTCCTACAGAACAACAAAAATGAAAAGTGCGTGCGTACAATAGTGAATATGTCAGTAGTGAAACTTCTTTGGCAAAGTAAAGTCTTGTTTATATTTATTCAAATGTAAAGCTTTAGATTTCCGAGACTTAGAGGGAGTTAAAAGGGAATTTAATTGTCATTAAAATATTATTAACATTAAAGTGTCTTAAATTAATACAAATAATTTATTGAAATCTCAAATGACGAGTTGTTAATAAAAATGCCATAGAAAAGAGATTGAAAATTAGTATATTAAATAATTAAATGATGAGTGGCAAATTAAAACACAGTTATTTGTAAACATTAAAACGACCTAATCTTCAAACGAATTAGCATAAAAATCGCTGCACATCTTCGTGACGCTAATCACGCGTTTCATCCGTCAAAATGTTACCCTCATGCGCCTAAAGAAGTTTTACTTCAAAAATCACGTAGCTGTAAACGCATAATTATTGGTGGCCATGTTTGTGACGTCATATAGCAAACACCAATAGCTGTGTGAGAAACTTTGTGACGTCACGCTCACTCGGGTCAGTTCGGGTAATGTCGGCGTGTTTTGTGAAAGGTTTCTCATTCGTACAGTTTATCTTCTAATGTCAATTTATAGATATATTACTATCCGATATTTTTATTGGTTATTTTTTTTTTATTCTTAAGAGAATAAAAAAACATTTTGTCTGTAAATCCTGTTTGCGGACGATAACTTCACGTGATAATGTCATAAGACTATATTGATGAGAAATTGTTGTAATAAATAATGAAATGAGGCTGAGCACGCCTCTCTATCGCTTATACCATGTGAACGTAACGAAGAGGCATGCTTTGCAGTGTGTGCAACCGGTAATTATCGATTTATAACGTTATCTCGTCAAAATTTATTACTGTCTTGTTTCCTGTGGGCAGAGAGTGGGCACGGCTGGTGGGGTGGGACACGGCGTGCTGCTCGTCGAGCAGCCCACGCCCAAGCTGCACCCCTACGCCCTGATGCCACACTACGCTACCGATGTTGGTTTCTTAATTATTTTAATTTATATTACACAAAACGGATTCAAATCCAAACGCTTTTTTGTTGAAATATTCTTAATTTGAGCCCACTGTTCTGCCAGCGTAAACGTTTCGCCTAACATAAATGTTATTGTACCTTTCGGTACGATGCTTGTACATTTCAAAGGTAAATTACCTCTTACTAGGCTTCCATCTTACACTGTAGGATCATTCACTATCAAGTGAGATAACAGGAAACCTCATGTGTAAAGTAAGTAAGTTGCAGCCCATTAACGTCCCACTGCTGGGCACAGGCCTCCTTACTCCGAGGAGTGAGGGTTTTTAGAGCATAGACCCACCACGCTGCTCCACTGCGGATTGGCAGGCTACCTCATGTGTATTTCGGAGTTTACGGCAAAAGTGAAAATAACGTCAAGGTTAATCAAGGTCACTAATAGGAAATGTTCTATTAACAGAAAACAATAAAATTTACAATATATCTATATATGTAATTCCTATGTGTTTTAAAGCTTTTCGGCGGGCGGGCGGGGTGTGGAGGGGGGGGGGGGGNGGGGGGGGGGGGGGGGGGGGGGGGGGGGGGGGGGGGGGGGGGGGGGGGTATTACTTATCTATATGCTAATGAAAACAATGACGAAAAATAAAAAATCTTCAAAAATATTAATTTATCAGTGAAAACCACGTCAAGGTTAATCAAGGTCATTAATATGAAATGCAACTATTTTAATGTGTTATAGTACAAAAAATAATAACATTTACAATATGTCCGTTTCCAATGTAACATCCGGTACAGGTGGTGAATGTGGTGGTACCGTTGAGCATTACAGTGATGAGGAGCTAGGATTGTGCGTCATAGTGCTGGCCACCTTTGTAAGAAGAGAACCAGCTGCGGCTGCTTCAATGCTACCAGCTTTACTACACAGCGTTGCTCGGTACGATATGGTACGGGTTGTACCGTACTTTTAACTGCCTTATTGATCTATCTATCGGATTCAGATGAGGAGGTTCTAGGTTCAAAATTGATATATTTTATTAAGTTTATATTCTTTTACATATCCAACAATTATCGTTATATAAATAATATATCTTGTTATTGGTGATAACAGTATGCAAATCCGTTCAACACTTTTTGAGATAAGACAGAAAAAGTGGTAATGTAAAATAGCTTTTAAATTTAATCACAACAAGCGAACAGCGTGTTAACCATAATTATACAAATTCTGCGTGTCTTTTATTGGTAATTGAAACGGAAGTCACAATATTTTGAATCATTCAAAAAGTATCATGACGGAAATCAAAATTAATACTAAATTTGCTTAAAAATTCCTGACTTCTTATTATTAATCGAACACTCGCAGAGACTCGTGATTAATGATGTTACAGCGTGGTGCAACTGGCCAGCTACTCCTGGCAGCCAGAGAGCAACCATCGCCTCCCGGGAAGCGCAGTGTTCGTAGCGCAGCAGTTTCTTCGCTGCGTATTGCATCAGCTCGCTCCCAACAACGTCTTCCTGCAAATTTTCTTGCAGCGAACACCCGGTAAGTTATGTCGTATATATGCACACACACACCCGCACATTATTGTATGTCATGTCAGCTTCGGTAATTTGTAACTGCTGAAGATGACATTAAACGACTTTAAAATCTAGAGTGTAAACCCTTTTCTTTTAAATCAAATCGAAGTTAAACTAAGTTAGTCATTTTGTTATATTATTTATTGTGTCATTTTTAAAATCATTTGTAATCTTAATTTGTAACGGTTGAAGATGACATTAAACGACTTTAAAATCTAGAGTGTAAACCCTTTTCTTTTAGGTCAAATCGAAAATTAATAAAGTTCGAAGCCTTTTCTTTTAAATCAAATCGAAGTTAAACTAACGAGTCATTTTGTCATATTATTGTATGTCATGTTTAATATCATCTCCAATCTTACATTGTAACGGTTAAAAATGGCTTTGAATGACTTTAAGTTTGAAGCCTTTTCTTTTAAATCAAATCGAAGTTAAACTAAGGAGTCATTTTGTCGTATTATTGTATGTCATGTTTAATATCATCGATAATCTTAAATCGTAACGGTCGAAGATGACATTAAACTACTTTAAAATCTAAAGTTCGAAGCCTTTTCTTTTAAATCAAATCGAAGTTAAACTAAGGACTCATTTTGTCATATTATTGTATGTCATGTTTAATATCATCTCTAATCGTACATTGTAACTGTTGAACAGGACATCAAACAACTTAAAAATCTAATTTTGAATCAGAGTTACATTAATTAGTCTTTTTTGTCTTAAGTCACGTTTAACTTAACCTCTGTTAAGGGGTAAGACCGCCCAATTGCGCACTAGTTTGCTCTTTGTATGTTCAATAAAGTATACATCTTATCTATTTCGTTCAGAGAAACAGCGTCAGATGTTCTTTAAGAGCATAGCGAAATCATTCGTGGACTTCAACGAACTGTATCCTTCTGGACCGTTACAGCTTATTCTGGATCACCTCAACTCCAAGAAGACATTACCCATGGATGTGAGTCCATTTATTAATAAAATTTCTTATTTTTCCGTCCATCAATTGTTCTTCAAACGTGACGTAATGTATTCAATTATCTCTTTTTTAGTCGGTTCCTCCTATTTAAGGATAGTGGTCAGTATCACTGTAAATGAATGTCCAGTGAATTTGTTCAACTGGATGAGGAATATCACATAACAAAACTTTGAATTTCTCAGCTCTTCCATTGCTACATTAAAATCCGTCGCATATTTTAAAAGATCTAAGGTAACAAACTGCGAAAGCAACTTCATTTTATAATAAGTAAAGATTAACTAGTCTTTTCGTTTCATCCTCAGCAAATGACCGTTCTGGCGAACAACATGACTATGTATCTGGAATGTCTTACGCCCGAAGCGCTTAGCCCGCCGGTCGTATGCATGCCGTTGCTCTCGGGTGTAGAGACACTGTTCCGCGGCGTGCTGCTGCAGCTGCCACAGCTAGAGGACCCGCAGCCGCTGCTGCGCCTGTTCGCGGTCACTGTGCGCATACCGAACGTAGTCGCTCAGAAGGTACCCCACGCCGAGGCCACGTGCGTTATTGTGGCCGCACGTGACTGGCGCGGTGTTTCAGGTGCAGCTGCTGGAGCTGCTGGCGAAGTTGCTAGCGCACGCCGTGCAGAATTACGCGCTGCGCCTCTCCGTGGTGTGCGAGGTGTGCGCGGTCTGCTCGCGCGTGTTCTCGCGCGATCGGGACCGGGTGCTGCCCTCCAGGGTGCTGGTGTTCGAGCTTCTGCACGCTCTACGCACGAAGACCGCGGTGCCTGATGACAACCTGTTCGTACTGCTGCAGTTCGTGTTGCAAGGTGATTTCCTAAGAATTAAGATTTCATTATTTCATAATATTCACATTTTTTTGTTACTCTTCGGTCATATCAAATTGTCGTCCTGTCGGATTATGAGATGGAATGGAAAGTACACTTGAGTTTGTCCATACAGTGCAGCAGAAAAATATCTTCTGCGCAAATGGCTAACTGGCTGACATGAGGTCCTTGGTTTGAGTCCCGAGTCGGGCCAATTTGAAATCGAAATTAAGTTTCATATTAAAATTTATTAAAAAATTTGCCGAAGTTGGGAAGTTGGTGTGATCCACCCTAGTGCCTCGGAGAGCACATTAAGCCGTCGGTCTTGCGCCTGATCTCCTTCCGGTCGTGTTGGATTGCCGTCACGTCGGACTATGACAGTGAAGAAATAGAGAGTGCACTTGTGGACTCCAACCCGCATGGAGCAGCGTGGTGGGTCTATGCTTCAATAACCTTCTCTCCAGCAGTGGGACCTTAATGAACTGCTACTTACTTACTAAATGGCTAATCCTTGACTGGGATTGGCCGCCGCTGCCGTATTGTGATGCTTGGTGAGTGTGGGATGCATACGTTCCACAGCCCATGGATGCTCTCTGCTGTTGCCGCCAGCGCTTCGTGCAGGCCCACTACTGCGCAGCGGTCCAGAAGCAACCGAGCTGGGTACCGTGCCAGCCGATTGCCTGCGGCCTCAGTTGTCCGACATGCTGGACTTGTTGCACGACCCCAACCTGCTCGCCAATATCAAGGCAAGACCTTGTAATGATCTTAAAATGACAATAAATTTTCTTCATAATGACGTGCTCTACACGGTTTTAAACGGCAATTTGAAACAGAAAGAACAGATTTGTTGTGTGCAAGTGAAGAAAAAACAAGAATATGGATGAAGCGATGGTTAAAGGAGAAATTAACCAATCCCATGTATAATTCTTGTCAATCTTCCTTTTTGCAGATGGCCGTTGGGTTAGGTGAGGCCTTTTAATTTTGTGGCTAAATAACCCGCGCACCTTTCTACTGAGTCGAGTCTTTGTACGACTCACATGTTAAGTCCTTAAGGCAGGGCAAGTCTCCAGAAATTCGCTCGAGAAGTTCTGTAACTACTTCTTGTGCCATTTTAAAAATGTCTTCTTCGAGTGTGGTCTGCTTGCGGTCATCGCTGTAACTTGACTGTCGTTGGCGAAGTTTTAAACAAGCGATGAGACGGTTTCAAACAAGTTTTATACTAACGCTTCTATCAGTGGTTTCAAACGCAAGCCTTGCTGCCAAGGGCATTTGAAGGTCAAACGAAATTTGCCATAAAACAACTATCTACACTGTTTGCCAACACTTATGTGTGGTAGTGAAAGTTGGGTATGACAGAAGAATCACAAAAGTAAAATAAATGCGGTAGAGATGAGAGCGTTGAGAAGCATGAGTGGATTAAAACTGAGGGACAGAGTAAGAAATAGTGTGATAAGAGAAAGTTGTGGTATAGAAGAAGACGTAGTGACTAAAATTGAAAAAGGTATGCTTAGATGGTTTGGGCATGTAGAGAGAATGAATGAAAGGAGACTGACAAAAAGGATTTATGAGTCAAGAGTGAATGCGAAAGTTGGAAGGGGAAGACCAAGGCGAACGTTCCTGGACCAAATCCAGGACATTTTAAATAACGGCCAGGTCAAGAGTACTCTAAACCGACGAACTTGTATGAAAGGTTTAATGAGAATGAAAGAAGCGAAGGAGATATGCAAGGATCGTGGCAAGTGGAAGGATGTTGTCTCTGTCTACCCCTATTTTTTGTATAGTTAAAAATCAGTCACGCTTTTCACTTTTCGCTAGCCGTATTTCAGATAGACGCTTACCCCTCTCTCTGCTCAGTATGCGATAGACATATACCGTTGACAGTGAGCATATAACCTAAAACTTAATCATTATAACCTTTCCTTACATTATCATATCATTATACATAAAATTTAAATAAAAACCTAACCTTTCTTCAAGTTAAACAATTTGTTGTATATATGAGTATATTGAGGAGAAGATCAAAAACCTTTTCAGAGAAGTCGTTGCAAATTCCGTTTATTGGATAATGAGGTTAACAAAAGGTTATTTGAAACGCAAATGAGTTTTACAGATGTATTATAGTGCGAAAATGATTAAATTTTAACATTATCTTTCAATAGCGATGTAGTGTCGTGAATATTGGATAGATGGCGTATTTGTTTCAACTCTTGCGCCGGTAGATGGCGCGAACACATTTTCGATATTAAATAAATTTAATTTACACGCGTTTTTGTGCTTTAATTCCTTGTTTATTATGCAGGGTTCAGTGTCAAAGTCGATAGTGAATCGCAACCTTATCTGCCTTAACGAAGACACACTTGGTGCTATCGTCAAGGGAGGTATAGCGCAGTATGTAGCCATGGAGTTAGGCCTTGAGCAGGCCCGGGGGAAGCAGGACCGAATACCGCCGAGGCATCTGATGACCTGGCTGACTACATCGTCTCCCGGGTTAGTCTAAGTTTTGTTGACCACATTAGTCCTGAGCGAATATTTTTCAATTTGGTTTCCCAGTTCATGTAAAAAACAGACATAGCCGACAGACTTTTTATTTTATTATTTGGTTTTGATAAATGTAAAGCCCGTTGACGATTATGTTTCCCGACAATTTAGAGGTTCCTGGCAGTTCCATGACAATTATACAGTGAATAATAAGATCCTGTAACAAACATAGTCTCCTGAAGGTTAAAAGCTTCTTGACGCTAGCTATTTCCGGCGATGATTATAAGGTTTTGTTGTGATAAGGTTCAGTGAGGACCGTATGATTCAATGACATGGCCATGTAAAGACTTTAAAATAGAGAGGTCCTGTGACAATTATAAGATCCCATGGCAAGTGACGTAACTATACCATCTCGGGTCCGTGGTAAAGTATTTTTAGGTGGCCCTACTTACTTACATTAATTCATTTTCCCCAGCCTATATACGTTCCACTGCTGGGCATAGGCCCTCTTTCTTAGGCGAGAGAGAATGAGCTATATCATCAAGAGACTTAATATTCATCTTCCATTCACTAGACTTTCGTTGAAGGAACTACATCTTGAGAAAACCTGCATTTATTTACACTGAAATAAAAATTACAATCAAGAAAAATCTTTTTGACTTTCTGTTCCGCAAAAATGTCTATTACATAATCAAAGTTTAAAGATTGCCAAAATAGCCAAGTCCCATAACCAGTCATAACTCTCTCATATGACTCGAGTACCTCTTGGGCCGGGGCCCTCCTGGGCTAAAGGCCCGTAGCAGTTTACTGCCCATGACAGCAGTCTCGTGACGTTTATAAGATCCCGTAGCGATGAAGGCCGGTTTGAGTTAAGTCCCGTGTTACGGGCAGGTCCCGCGACGTGAACGAGTGTGTCAATCGGGTGCGCGTGGTGTCGTGGGTGGTGCTGGGTGCGCTGTGCAACGCCCGTTCGCAGCCACTGCAGCTGCCCGTGCCGCTCGAGGCCACCTGCAACCTCGTGGACCACATACAGGTATATACTAATGCTGTACCTATCTGGTTCTTTAAGAGCCCCTCGTAAGGGATATGTGTGCAAACCCACCCACCTCATATCAGCATCCGGTCGCTCTGCAGGATAGGCACGTCTCTAATAGCATCTATCATAAAGTTTTTAAGGGTATTTCGGGGATGCAATATTTTTGTCCAGTAGCAACGAAACGATCAAATTCCTTCGTGGGCCGTCGATGGCCGTCTAAATCGAGACTGATCCACCAATATTTAACTTATAACTAGGGTAGGGGAGTCGGCGCAAGATCGGGCCTTGTGGGTATCATTTCGTGAGACCTATGTCCAGCAGTGGACGTCCATCGGTTGAAGCGACGACGACGACGACGAAGTAGTAGAGAATGGGGGTAATAAGGAATAACGCATTGCATGACGTTAAAGAGGTGCCATCGACAATTGAGATGGGAAACCGTTCAATACAGATTATTAGAGAAGGAACACCCTATATAACTTTATAGGTTAATGAGAAATGTGACATGCTCGGTAGAATAGCCAAGGCTAAGATGGCGCCCATGGCTTGCTTTTGTAGTTGTATCGTGATCAACTGTGTGCAATTCTACAATGCATTCAGGATTCTGGTGAGATTGCCATGTTATTGCAGGCCGAATTACGACGTCACCCGTTCGTGGATTCCACCCACGCCCCCGGGGATGCTCTTGATCAGTTGTCTCTCTCCCCCCTCCGCCCCACCAATGCCCAATATGATGATAACGTAGTGCCGAGCCTAGGCTCGTTCGTGCAGGAGACGCCCTCCGTGCGGTGTTTCCGATGAGAGCGAGCTCTTTTCAAGGTTGGCACTCGAAAAGTGGTGGCCTCCATAAGAGCCCGTCCTTCTTTTCGGTTACGCTATAAAAAGAATAAAAAGAAGGTACAATTACATGTCAGGAGATAAACGACGAGTGTCTGTAATGACCTTGAATCTTTATTTTAATTTCAACTATCATTTAAATTTAAACTTGAGTATTTTTTAATTCTCTTTTAATTTTAATTAAATCATAATTAAGGCTTCATTTTAAAATTCCATTTTAAGCTTATTTTTTAGTTTAATTTACTAACCTATTTCATGCATCTTTGTTGTCTGAAGTAAATAAATTATTATTATTAGTTTTGGGTAGACCATTGTAACTGCTAACTGTTGGTATTGGTTTTAAGTGGTATGTATCTCCACAGACCATTCTATCCTGGTACGGCAGTGGAGGTGGTGCACGACCCAGGGCCCTTTGTGCAGCCTTCCTCTTGTGTCAGTTGTGGACAGCGTACTGCGGTGCTGCACCTGAGCACTCGCACGCACTGCTGCTGCACTTTTGGTGCAAGTTGGTGCCAGCATTAGCTCATCTGACTCACGCTTCAGCCGCGGTGAGGTCTTCACTCAACGAATTTTGCATTACTCACTCCCTATCATATATCTTCTGTATTTTTCATTTACCATCCTACAAGCCAAGATGTGCCATAAGTTTTGCGTTCCGGTCACAATACTTTGTAGAAACCATAAGGGGAACATTGCCTTTTACAAGATCAATGCTCTTCCTTTAGACTGTATCTTCTTTTTTGGTTGTGGAAAACATGAGTAAACTTGCACATCCCGGGAGTACTTCTGGGGTATGTGTAGCCTATCAACCCGCAGTGGAGTATCTTGGTGTGTCTTAAAACTTTCTCTCCTATGAGGGATATGACCTGTGTCCAATTGGCGGAAAATAACCGTAAGATGTAGAGGAGGTTTTTAAAACCAGCAGAGGTTTTTAACCAATGTCATAGGTCCTACATATATTTATAAAATACATTTGAGAAGATAAGAATCTTTCACTATATCTTGGATGGATGGTCTTTGAAGTATTCGATCTTGTATGTATATGATTAATCTACCAGCTAGCGGAGACGGTGAATCTGCTGTTCCTCAGTCTGCTGGAGTCGTTGCTGGAAAGCAACCCGACTGTCCTCAACAAACTGCTTCCACTGTGGGCTCCAATCCTTCACTCTCCACTTTTCAATGTGAGTCAATCGGAGAACTTACCTCATTTTATGTAATATAATGTTTTTAAAATAACGCCATCTATTAGAAGTTTTATAAACTAATCAGTTTCCGTTTAATATGTGTAAACGCAGCGTTTGCCATTTTTTTTCGATAGATGAAATTTTCTAATCATTCAAATATGTATTTGAGCTATAGAGATACTTTGTACATATATGGTAGTGTTAATACCTTTCATAAAATAGCGCCATCTATTACAAGTTACATAAACTATACCGTTTCAACCAATAGGTTGAATGTAAATGCAGCGCCTTTTCTTTTTTATCTAATATAATTATTTCAACACGTAATTGCCAATTTGTTTTGAGAAGCGTTATGATCAAATCGATGAAATATGTTACACAAAACCATCTAATAATATTTAGGTGTTGCCGTAGTATTATTTTGCAAATTTTAATTTATTAGCTCCCATTTATCTCTTTCTTTTTCCTTATCGCCAACATTTCTCGTCTCCAGATGCCGAAGCACGTAGCTGAACGTCTAGAAGCATGTCGTGAGATGAAGCCCGATGTGGTGAGCAACGACACCATTTCCGATACATTAAATGGAAGCGGTGGTACCACCTCCCCCGCAGCTGCCAGGGAACACCGTCGACTGTACCGGTTATTGACGAAAATGGCACAACTGGAACTGCAGCCACACACTTTCTACCTTATTTAAAACAATCTATTTCTTTGTAAACACATACATACTGGGGAAGTACCGGGACTCCCAGATGCCCAGCGTAATTGGATTGCTTCGGTCAAGGGAATACACGAATTCCTATAAATCCAGCGTTATAGTATTGGCTTGATCGGAGAAATACCGGAGGCAGAAGTTTGGTATGTAATGTGCTATATTGATAGGAGAAGTATAGCAACTTGCAACATAATACTGACATTCTTCATGATAGATTCAATAGAAAACACAAAGAGAACTAATAATGGTTCTTCTATGATGCTAAAGTCTCCAGTTTGTTAGTCAGTTGGAAGTTGATATTACAAAAGGTGCAGCAGTATTCCAAATGTGGCCGAATTTCGGTTTTATGCAGGAGAGAACCCATGTCTGGTCTTTGAAGTTTAGCTTTGTTGAGCACCCCAAGGTGTTTGGAAACTTGGAAAAATCGGGATGTATAGGATTGCAGCTTTAAATGACATACTTCATTGGGGAAGTACCGGGACTATTAGAATGACTAATAGAGCTAGATGGATTGAGGAAATGTCAGGTTTTCCAAAACACCATACTGTAAAGCTGGCTCGGTTGAAGGAATATCGAGACTTTCAGCAAAACTCTATAATGATACAGTTGGCTCTGTCGGAGAAGTACCGCGACTTGCTGGATTCCAACGTAATGGTGTTTCTTCGATCGGGGAAGTACCGGGTCTCCAACTAAACCAGCGTAACAAAAGCATGTTTCATCGGTAAAGTACCGGGACTCACATGGACTACTGTGGAAAAACTATTTTGTGCCAAAAAACTAAATTTACATTATGAAAGATCTCAAATATTTACATTATGTGGGTAGTTATGAATAAATGTTTATATGACTGTTATATTATTTAGTGGATTGTACCCTCTTTTTTTTCCTCAACTAAATCATTTACGGTCAATTTTGACAACGTCAAAAGACAATTCCTTCTTCTTCTTCTTTTATTTAATGGCTTTCAGTTGTACCAATGGGGTACATTTTACTTCGCCAATATCACGTAGTGTGACCAAAGCACGCATCAGTTTCATAACTAATTTTGAGGATGATCTTTAGGCAGATTTTATCACAATAGTGAGTACATTTGTTAATAGCTGAAGTACCATCTACAAAAAAGCGACTTAAGTGTAACAATCGTACAATGGTTAATCTACAACATCACAAAACAAATTATAATAAAAATAATAAATAATAATTAAATTATAAAATATATTGTTAGAGTTTGATTTTATTAATTTTAATAAACTTACATATCAGTTCACAGTACGGGGAGAACACAAACATTAAACAACACTCAACATTTAAGGGACGGGGAATTTTTACGGGTAGGAAATCGTATAATTTAACGGAGGTTTTAGGGCAAGAAAAAAAAATATGGCTAACTGTTCCCTCGTCCAAGCCACACTCGCACAGCGAGTGATTCTGGATTCGCAATTTAGTGAGGTGGACTGGAGTGCAAGCGTGGCCAATGCGTAAACGATTGACGGTTGTAATAATCCATCGAGCAGCATTTTTACGAGAGAAAAACCAAGGTCGACGGGGTATATCTGGTTGAAGGGCAGCATAATACTTACCTTTAAGGACTTTGGTCTTTGATCTATTTGACAACGTCATAAGACAATTCGTATTTGACAACGTCATAAGACAATTCGTATTTGACGACGTCATAAGACAATTCGTATTTGACAACGTCATAAGACAATTCGTATTTGACAACGTCAAAAGACAATTCGTTTTTGACCACCATGCGGTTACCTATTAATATACAGTTACAGTAACTAATTCGAAGTAGATGAAACAGGTTGCAGCCGTTTTAACAGCTCTATTGACGGCAATGGTGCGAGTGCTGGTTTCCCTGGTGGAGGTTCCTGGTTTACCTTTCCAACAGGGCAAATTGAGTCTTTACATTTTGTCATTTTGTCAGAATCTAGGCTTAGGGAGGCTTCGATTGTTATCACCCCCAAAACGAGTAGCGTGCTGAGTCTCTGCTCTAAAACCCTCTCTCCTACGAATGAGTAGGCTTGTGCTCAACCGGTGATATTGGCCACGGATCACACGAGCGATAATTTGTCCACTAGCTTTATATTTACAATACTGTAATAGACAATTCCTTACTTTAATAGAGCACATTTGGTGTTACACCACATTAAATTTCTGACGTATCTTGTGTTAACACGCAATGGAGTAATTAGCTCGGCCGGCGTCGCCCACGGCGCGTGGTGCAACTGGGCGTGGCGAACAATGCCCACAATCCTCGTGCAATCCCATCAAAACGCATTCATTAGCTGCCTTTGTGCGCGCAATCAACCTGCAATTATATTTGGTACACAAAAGGTTTTATGGTACGTTTCTATAAAATACACTACCTCTTTCGTCTTTTCAGATGGCCCCAGAAGCTCAATTTCTACATTTGTCTCTGGTTTTTGGAAGCTGAGGCAAAATACGGTCATCTAGTCTCCTGCCTCCTCCAGAGGAGCACACGTCGAAATACCTTGCAGAACCCTCATCACCTTTTATTGGGACACCATGGGCAAAATTTCCGCATTCGTCCTTGGATCAAAAAGAATATGTTTTTAAAACGCTTCATTTTAACGACTAAGATGGAAGAGGTTTGCACATAGCACCGTACAGTAACTTTTTCCCTTGGATGTACGTCTTTGCTGGTAGGCTTTGGCCTAAGGCAGTCCCAGACATTGCAGTTGCTTATGTAAACCTTGCTAGGAATCGAATCCGGCATCTCTGCTAGATAAATAATTAGTCGATGAAGTCGATTGCTTCTGCTTTTGACAGCTGAACTGCCGCAAAAGTAAGAGTTCCAGCTTCCCTAGTGGAGGCTCTGAATCCAGTTCCCGACAGGGCAAATTTAGTAACTCGCATTGACTATTTTCATTTAAAAACCACCAGAGATAAAGTACATTATTCCATCTTAGACTGTATCAATAACAATTACAAGCAGATGAAATCACAGCCAAGCGCCAACCTGTCACCGAAAAGAAATCAAGAGTGAAAGTTGCTGGGAAAGCCTTGAAGTTAGGGTTCTTTCCAGGGTACTCGAGTCGTTCTACTGATTGGTGTGGGTCATGGAAACCACGTGTAGTCCTTGTATTAGATTAGTCGGGAGTTGTGCTCCTATCGACTCAGTGCAACTCACGTTGGATTGTGCAGCTTGGGGAATTCAGCGTCACCTCCTGGCGATGCTGCGCGGCGGCGATTATTCGTCTTCAACGGTGAGAGGTAGCATCTACTACATTCTCTCTCTCTTGCTCATGGGCAAAACTACGGTCTCGCAGAAGAAGGCTACACTCACCAACCAGTTCTTACTGAAGAGCATCATGTCTACAATGCTCTATTAAAACGTCGCCACTGCACAATACAAAGTGTGTTGCACTGAGTCGATAGGAGCACCACTCCCGACTAATTTGGTGCAAGGACTATCCGTTGTATCCATGTCCAGCATCAATCAGTAGAAGAAGGTCCTTTGTACCCTGGAAATAACCCTGACTTCAAGGCTATTACAGCAACATCCACTATTGTCACACCCTGTTCTAAAAAGAAGCATATTTTTTTTTCAGTGACAGATTAGCGCTTGGTAGTGATCTCATCTGCTTGTAATTGGTATTGATACAGTCTAAGATGATAAACGGTACTTTATCTCTTGTGGTTTAGAAATAAAAATAGTCAGTGCAATTTACTAAATTTGTCCTATCGGGAACTGGATCCAGAGCCTCCACTAGGGAAGCCAGAGCTCGTACTTTTGCTACAGTTCAGCTGTCAAAAGGAGATGCAACCGACTTCATTTTCTAATTGTTTAGCTAACAGAAATGCCGGATTCGATTCATGGCAAGGCTTATATAAGAAATTGCATTTGTCTGGGGCAGCCATGGCCCAAAGCCTACCTGCAAATATATACTTCATCGCTTTCATCTTAGTCCATATCATTACAGTCAAATATTTTATACCAGGACCACGTCCTTCCACTTGCCACGATCCTTGCATATCTCCTTCACTTCTTCCATTCTCATTAAACCTTTCGTACAAGTTCGTAGGCTTAGAGTACTCTTNTCTCATTAAACCTTTCATACAAGTTCGTCGGTTTAGAGTACTCTTGACCTGGCCGTTATTTAAAATGTCCTGGATTTGGTCCAGGAACGTTCGCCTCGGTCTTCCCCTTCCAACGTTCCCATTCACTCTTGACTCATAAATCCTTTTTGTCAGTCTCCTTTCATTCATTCTCTCTACATGTCCAAACCATCTAAGCATATCTTTCTCAAATTTAGGCACTACATCTCCTTTTATACCACAACGTTCTCTTATCACTCTATTTCTTACTTTGTCACTCAGTTTCAATCCACTCATACCCAACTTCCACTACCAAACATAAGTTTTGGCAACACTCCTTGCACAGGCAGTCTGACCCAGATCCTTTTACCAAGAAGCCATATTTCTAAACATCAAACCATGATGTCTTATTGAAATTAATAACACCCACCAAACGCAAGTGATTCTTGCTAATACAATACAAAAGGCCCCTTTCATACAATCGCATCAGTCAAGGTGCAGTCAATTATTTCGCTACACAATTTAAAAGTAAAGTGCCAATTTACTCAATAACACCATTCAGAACGAAGAAGCTTATGTTATTAAATGTAATTATGAAGCTTTCTTAACGTTGCGTTTAGTGAACATTAAATCTATTACGCGTATTTCTTCTCAAGAGTCATGTCAGCAATAAAAAAAACCTTTAAACAATTTCTCAGGCATACTTCATTAAATGCCAATGACATATAAAAAATGCAATAAAAAAAATCAGCGAATATAATAAAAGTTAAACACAAAAACGTAGATTGAAAAACCTGGAAGTAATTTATGAGGAATGTAAATAGATCGTACAAAAACTTGACTGCAATATTAAATGTCATGAAAATAAATCATCGATGATTTAATTTTTATGTACCTAATTACTTTATGTATGTATACAAGTGATTTATATGTAATATCGGGATAATAGTTCTTAGTGAGAGACTTCAAAAAAACTATATCGATATAGAGAATATCATATTCTCCAATTCCCACTATCTATGGACTCTATAGATAGAGAGGGATCTGGAGAAGGTTTAGAATAAAAATTCATCTAAAATACCTAACTCTTGAAAATTCATCATTCATATAATAAAGATATTTTGATTTGATTTGATTTGATTTGATAACATTAATATAAATCTAATAATTAAAAAAATCAATTAAATATAAAGAATATGATGTTCTTCTTCAATTCCCCTCTATCTATGGACTCAATAGATAGAGAGGGATCTGGAGAAGGTTTAGAACAAAAATACATCTAAAATACCTACCTCTTGAAAATTCATTACATATGGATAGTTTTTGGTATATAACATTAATATAAATCTAATAATAAAAAAATCGATTCTATATAAAGAATATGATGTTCTCCAATTCCCACTCTATCTATGGACTCTATAGATAGAGAGGGATCTGAAGAAGGTTTATAACAAAAAATCATCCAAAATACCTAACTCTTAGAAATTCATCATATATATAGATAGTTTTTGGTATTGATAACATGAATATAAATCTAATAATAAAAAAATCGATTCTATATAAAGAATATGATGTTCTCCGATTCCCCTTTAGCTATGGACTCAATAGATAGAGAGGGATCTGGAGAAGGTTTAGAACAAAAATTCATCTAAAATACCTAACTCTTAAAAATTCATCACATATAGATAGTTTTTCGTATATAACATTAATATAAATCTAATAATAAAAAAATCGATTCTATATAAAGAATATGATGTTCTCCGATTTCCCTTTATCTACGGACTCAATAGATAGAGAGGGATCTGGAGAAGGTTTAGAACAAAAATTCATGTAAAATACCTAACTCTTAAAAAATCATCACATATAGATAGTTTTTGGTATATAACATTAATATAAATCTAATAATAAAAAAAATCGATTCTATATAAAGAATATGATGTTCTCCGATTCCCCTTTATCTATGGACGCAATAGATAGAGAGGGATCTGGAGAAGGTTTAGAACAAAAATTCATGTAAAATACCTAACTCTTAAAAATTCATCACATATAGATAGTTTTTGGTATTGATAACATTAATATAAATCTAATAATAAAAAATCGATTCTATTTAAAGAATATGATGTTCTTCTCCAAGGTCCCCTATATTAATAGATGGAGTTGTGATGGAGGAGGATTTTATATTATTTTGATTGGATCAATTCTGTGTTTTATATGATAAGATTTGTGCTAATGTTATAAATAACAAAGTATATCTGTATGTTTGTCTATTAAGTTTCATGCATTGAGTAATTTAGATAACTATCTATAAACTATGTTTATAGATATTGGGGAATTAGAAAAGAAGATGACATTGTAAACGCGAAAGTGATTCTGTTTGCACGTCCATTAAGTTATCACGCGTAAGGTACTTTACACTTTTGTTCTAAACCTTCTCCAGATCCCCCTCTATCTATAGAATTCATAGATAGAGGGGAATTGGAGAAGAACATCATATTCTTTATATTGCATTGATTTTTTTTAATAATTAGATTTATATTAATATTATTGGTGACGCCACTTTGGCGGTACTTTGGTCCTAATATTCTTGATGGTGCCGCGTAATAACATCTTTTACCAATTACCCTACCTTTTTTCCCTCGCGTGCATATACTCGCTACGCTTCCGCCGCGCAAGGTGTGTTTTCGCCTACCGCTGATATCCCCGCTATTAATCCGCTCGTATCTTCGTCTCGAAGTTATACGAACTGCAAGAACTATCGAAGAAGTGAACCTCTGGCCGTAGTGTAGTGCAGTGATAGTGCTTTCGCCGCCGCAACCACGCCCGTGCACAGCCCTACGACGAGGAGTAGGAGCAGATCCCGATACTCCAGGTACGTGCACGCGATTCCTTCCCCCTTCATCACTATCACCCCTTACGCGGCCACTAGCCAACTCCTTCTTTCTAATCCACATTACAGTCCACTCTCTCCATTCCAATTCCCCGCCCCGCTGCATGGACGGTGGCCTCTTCTGCGCTGCCGCTCCAT
>JACTOM010000912.1:0-63353 GCA_015832385.1 Elymnias hypermnestra
CAGGAAAAAGCCATATATCCAAAATAATAATAATAATGATTGTTCTACGATGTTATAGTTCCAAGACAAAATATTTCGACCTGACGCGTAGAAAATACTATAAACAGACAGAGTTGACCCGCATATAGGTATTATCTGGGTGACCCCAGTTTAATAACATACTCTTGTCTTCTTGAAAGTAATATAATATCGATGGATAAAAACATAGGATATGTCTGTAAAAAGTCGCAAAAAACTCTACAACGAGGACCTAGAGTTTGTAGATCCAGATCATCTAAATATATATGTGGAAAGCCAATGCCTTCTCGGTCAAATTTAAAAAAAATGTATGAAGAAAATTCGAATGAGATATCAGACTTTGAGGTACAAGCTGGTGTTTATAACAAAAATGAACGAGGCAGCATACATCCAGATGAGTTTTCTATTTCTCCAGAAACTGCCAAGAGATATGCAGATCAAATTTTAAGAATACTTAACTTTTCTGAGGTAAATCAGCCAGTAATACCTATGAAAAAACACCAAAAGCCAGATGGATGGCATCATAATATAAAATTCTCAAATTCAATTTTTAATAAATGTTCTGATGCAATATCTTTGAATCTGCAGAATAGCAATACTATATCCATGACAGATGTGTGTGATGATCCAAATTTTTTCAAGTCGAGTCCTTTCAAAAGTGATCAAATGATTGCTGAAACAGGGACTACAGCATTGATTGATGATGGTTATGCCTATGAGAAACCTCATAATACTAGAAATGGTGAGAAACAAATTTCATTTACTCAGAAAACTTTATTTAAAAATAATATTGAAGTTACCTATAATAATTATGAAAACTTAGGAGTAAGTAAGACCATATCACTGTTGGGTGATATGGGTGTCTCTGAAGAACCCCTTTATATTACCAATAGTGGTGATCAACACATTTTCAATAAGACAAATTTCCATCATATAAGTGAATTAAAGAATGACATAACAACCTATAAAAATGATAAAATGCCTGTAGTAAGTGACACCATATCATTGTTGGATGATGTAGATGTCTCTGAACGTCATTGTAATAGAGATATTGGTGAGAATAACATAAATTCACTTCAAACGAGGAAATTCAAGGGTGTCAAAGGTACCCATATAAATGATAGAATGCTTAGTGTAAGTGAAACAATATCATTGTTGGATGATGTAAGTGTGTCTGAAGAACCTTTTTGTAACACAAATATTGGCAATCCAAATATTTTCAATAACATAAATTCACTTCAAACTAGTAAATTGAAGGGTGTCAAAAATACCCATAAAAATGACAAAATGATTAGTGTAAGTGAAACAATATCATTGTTGGATGATGTAAGTGTGTCTGAAGAACCTTTTTGTAACAAAAATTTTGGCAATCCAAATATTTTCAATAACATAAATTCACTTCAAACTAGTAAATTGAAGGGTGTCAAAAATACCCATAAAAATGACAAAATGATTAGTGTAAGTGAATCCATATCATTGTTGGATGATGTAGGTGTGTCGGAAGAACCTTTTTGTAACAGAAATATTGGTGATCCAAATATTTTCAATAACATAAATTCACTTCAAACTAGTAAATTGAAGGGTGTCAAAAATATCCATAAAAATGACAAAATGATTAGTGTAAGTGAAACCATATCATTGTTGGATGATGTAGGTGTGTCTGAAGAACCTTTTTGTAACACAGATATTGGTGATCCAAACATTTCCAATAACATAACTTCACTTCAAACTAATAATTTGAAGGGTGTCAAAGATACCTGTAAAAGTGGTAAAATGCATAGTGTAAGTTATGCCATATCATTATTGGATGATGTTTGTGTGTCTGAAGAACCCTGTCATAATACACATAGAGATGAATATTTTGTCAATAAGAAAACTATAGACCAAACTAGCAAGTTAAAGGATGTTAAAGGCAACACTTATAAAACTGTAAGCAAGACCATATCACTTCTAGACAATGTCAATGCCTCTCAAGAATCTGTTAATACTGCTGTAAAAATGAAAAGATCCAATACTGTTAACATTAATAATGCGCATGCTAATAATATTGAATCCATTTCTTCTAAATTAAGAGATGTCCCAAACACACAAAGAAATGTAGAAGCCAATGAAAGAGCTGCTAATTTACTCTCATTTTTCCATGTTGATATTGATAAGATTTTTAATGTAAATACACAATAAACAATATGAGTATGAGAACCTAAAGACAATTTTTTATATTTGCTATATTTTGAAAATATCCAGAAAAGATTTTTAAACAAATTATGTTCATGTAACTTTATCCTATAATAAAGCCCTGTCAGTTGATAGGGCTTTATTATAGGATAAGGTTTAAATCTAGTCAATGTCATGCATTTTAAACCAATGATGAAGGTTTTTCTTATCATGAATTGTGCAAATGCATTCAATCACAGTTTGTTTGTTGGACTAACAATAAACCTACCTCCTAGTTTACCAGCAGTCTAAAGTTTTGAGAATATTTGTGTCATTTAACACCTACTTTGGTGTTGGCTTGGTTTTGAGCTGTTGATCTAATATGTAGGTCGGCAGCCTTTTCTTATGGAAGATAAAACTATTTTTTTTTATATTTATCTTTGCTTATAGTTGTATGCTTGCGAGTCACTAGCTGCTACCCCTTATTGATCAATAAACAACCATTCTGTGAAGTAAATGTACTTTAGCCCAGAGCCATCAACCTGTGACCTGCTGGCCTATAGTTGACTGGCCCTGATATAATAAACAATAACCCTGAATAAATTCACATGGTGGAAGAGGTACTTTATGTAGTAATGTATTGATGAAAGCGAAGGTCTAAATTTAAATTCCAAACTTGTTAGTTTTGGTTTAGACCACTTTATAAGTGTTTAAAATTATTTTGTAATGAATAAGATCTTGGACAAGTAATATTGTAATTAGCTGTGTCTCTTTATAAAGAATTATTCAATACTTTGTTAATAAATGTTCAATGAAAATATTACGCAACACATTAAATGTGATAAAAAAAAGTAAATCTTTTAATAAAAACGACTGTAAAAGTTATATTCGAAAGGTTAATAAATATATGTTCTGAATTTATTGAGTTTTTAAATTCCTAAAATTAATTCACTCTCCCTAGATACCTTGTTCAAATTGTTTTTAAATTTGTAGTGGACTACACTTGATATTAAAACTTTCTTCAATGAAGAAACAACTTTATTTTATTTTACGAATAATCATATTCATGTACATAACTATCGACTGAAAGTTCACATCAAAATTTTTTCTATATGCTGTAAAAATTGATGGAATATTTTTATATTACATGTCAATAACAATTTTTAGCATGCAAAGTAACATATAGATAACTTGTTACTCATGGACATCTGCAGCATCATCATCATATCCTTTAATACAAAATTTTACTGAATAATGGTTTTATTTAAATAACTGTTGGGATTTGCTATATTCAACAATTATTATTTGTATTACATTTTTAAATTAAGTCTATCCCAAAACGATTCATGCATGTTTGTTACCCCTATACATTTAGAGATAAACCCTATGCAACATTGTATACTTAGGAATTTTAATTCTTCTCTTTACACCGGTACATATTGCTTTCCTAGAATATTGTCATAAATCAAAAAAGCAAATTTTGAAGCCATTTCAAAGTTTATAAACTAAAGCAATGAACAACATTATAAAATATCAAGGAACCTAAAGGATTTTTAAACTTGAATATTACTTTGTCACCCAGGAGAATATGACAATTCTGGATTCTACTCAAAAAAATTTTGGTTTGCATATTTATTGGTCCATAGCAGTGATATATAAGGTTAAGGTAAGTAGCAGCCCATTAAAAATCTCACTGTTGGACACAGGCCTCTTCACTCATACAAGTTATGATTTTTAGAGCTTAGATCCACTGCAGATTGATAGGCATAGTACACAAGTGTACTCTTTATTTCTTCACTCACACACCCGTCTGACATGACAAGAATCCAAGGACAAGACCATAGAGAGATCAGGCACATGACCAAAGGTTAAATGTGCCCTCCAAGGCACGCGAGTGGAGCACACCACCAACATCCTTCTGGCAAATATTGAGAAAACTCAATATTGATTTTTGCATTCTCCAGCCCCAGGACTTCATGTCTGTAACTGAACATGCTGCCCACTGGACCAAAGAGGCAGTGATATATTTAATATAAGTGAAATACATTGATGAAGCTATTTGTTAATGTTTTATTTCAGAAGATGCTTAGATTAAGATAATCATGCTCTAGCTAGCATGCATGTATATATCTGGCTTATAATTGTACTTAAGAGACATCCTGTTGTTATGTATAACATAATTAATATTTTAGTTACAATAAGTCATGTCCTAAGTCAAGCCCCGAAGGTACTATATGAATATTAGACAGAAAAAAATTATACATCTTGCTCTTTATTATTATTACTTGAATTAGGAGCACCATCTGATTGGAGAAGTTCTATTGAAGTAGACAGTTGTTCTAGACTTTGTACTAACTGTGCCATTTTATCTTTAGATGCTGAATTTTCAAAGCTATCTTCATTGGGCTTCTCTGCATCTCCATACAACCTAAAATGCAGTCTTGCTAAATGTTCTTGCTGATCTCTGATGTTAATCATCTGTTCCATGCTGCAACCGGTACCAAATGCACTTAACTTTCCCGTGTGAAAATCACTTAGTAATTCAAGTAGGGCTTTTTCCATATGTTTTACATCTGGTGTTTCCTTAGGCATATGTTTAGGTCTAGTATTATTAGATCGCATAAAATCTCGATTCAACCGTCTTTCGTTGACATAGGAAACTTTAGCAGAATCATTTATACTATTATTTCCAGTACTGGTAAATGTGTTAGGATTTTTTGATGTAAGGCTAGCTGCTTCACTAGACATTTTATTGCTTGTAACTGGTGATGTAGCGGGCTGAGTAGCTTTCGGTTCTTCTTCTTCGCCTTCATTCTGCATTAGCTGTTGAGTTTCGTTAGCTTCTTCCAAATCCAAACTCATGTATGTCAGATTTTTACCACGATTGACAAACTTCAAAGATTTTCACACCAAAAATAAATTGTTAAAGTTCCTTCTAAATGGTTTATTTTATTGCGTTTTTTCAGTTGAATTTCAATATAAAATCCAACGAGAAATCTATCTCCTAAGAAAATACTATTCACAAAATGAAAATATATTTAGTTAAGTAATATTATCTTAATAATTTGTTAACTACAAGCATTCAAGAAAAACAAAATATGTATTTAGTTATTTACTATTTATATATCATCATTTGATCCACAGATCAACATCAACATCATAGTTGGATCGTCGCTGTCACTACCACAGATTATTTATTGTCATTATTTCGACTTATTCACACGTCATCTATATAAACAATCTTTCCAATGTTAAACGAAATAGGGTGTAGCTGTGTTACGAACACGGCCGTTTGTTGTACGTGAAAAAGTCTCGCGGCGGGGCTTCCCCCTCCACCGAACGCGTTGTGTTATGTCCTTACTGAGTGTAATAAATTCTTTGATACTTTAGCTATCCAGTCGTGTAATTAAATTTTAAATGGAGATGATAAATATGTAGTTGTAGCTACATATTTGTCATACTGTATTCGTTTTTTTGAATTGCCTCCCAATGTATGCGACTTTAAAGTCAAAAGTATTGCCTTGACTGACTGACTACAGTTGGCCTATATCACAAGTAAATTATTGTTTTAACATCCGATATAAATGTGCATGTGAAATTGTTGATTATTTGGAATCTTGAAATATAACTGTAAGATTTGGTTGCAAATAGTCACCGGGACGAGCAAAAATCCTATGACATGATGTTTGTTTGTGCTAATCTCAAAAACCGCTAAATCGACTTTAAGGATCTTTTTTACAAAGCTACTTACTTGATATACCTGTCCTTACTTGATTTAGTTCTGGTCGCGAAAAATGGCGATGTAGTTAAACGTTCTGTAAGTTAAAGATTACCTGTGTGGAATTGCTTGTAAATATATATTAAAAAGTGCATAAGCTTTACCATCTTTTTCATGGTAAGTGATGAATTTATTTATATAGAAAATAATTTATATTTCGGATGTGTCTGACTGTACGAAGGTAGCATTAATTTTTTTTCAATATCTTAATTTGAGGTTCGTTCGAGTCTGAATAAGATAGCAAGCTGGTGATATTAACGAGACGAGAATTTATGCCGGGAGTGAAACTTTGAATAGTGGTAGTACGGCGTTAGTTGACAATAATTTAAAAAAAATTATTCAAAAGTACTATTGAGTTATCTTTTTCTAAAATAAACTATATATGTGTGTATAGGACTGAAACATAAACGCACGTGGATATGGGCTCGAAAATTTGGTTAGACAGATATTTCGATTTTATATTTCCACGGGATCGGAAATATTATAAAACAATCATATAGTTTGGAAAGTAGAGTTTTTGAAATGAAACTTCTTTAGGCGCATGAGGGTATTAATATTTTAATGACGATTAAATTTATGAAATTCCTAACATATCTTCCTTTTTCCCTCCCTCCAAAAATTGCCAAGGAACCTTCACTTCTGACATATGTACTTTGTATGCATGCACTTTTAATTTTTTGTGTCCATAATAGCTGTTAGCTCTACTGGTCTTTCAGCGTAACCGGGAGAGGGGGCGAGCTCTTCAGACGCCTCGCAGCTTCTTTATTCGAAGATGAGCCACTGGAAACGCTGTTCCAAGGGCATCTCATGCGAGACTGGATATTGGCTTGGAACAGTGATGACCTTACATTCATGTTAGGCAAATGTAGAGGAATCTTGGATTAAATCAAGGGCGTCCCTGGGAGCCTTTATGGAGTCCACGGCCGGATGATGACAGAAAAAGTAGAGTACTCGTTTTCTTCAGTATGACACCGAAGTCAGGGCTTTTTTTCTTTATTAAGGAACCATACCTTTGGACAGTTGCTATAGATCGGCTATACTTAAACTCCGGTCCGCCGGGTTTTTGCTGTTGCTCCATTGGCTTTTAATGAAACCATTTTGGATTTTGCACCCATCACAAAAATTTAGAACGCGTTCAGTAAAGAAACATATGTTTGCGTTTATAACTTAACATAAGTCATTTAATAATAACTTTAAAAAAGGTATAAATATGTTTAAAGTGCTGGCAACTAATGTTTCTACATTATTTAGGTACTGAGATATTATTAGGTAGTCAATTTCAAAGAGTAAAATATTAACTATCAATTATTAAATCTTATATGATATTATTTTACAAGATTCCTCGATAGAATTAATATTGAACTAGGTTAATATCTAATTGAACCTGGTCCAAACGATTTTCATGACAATTAATATTACATTAATTTTGAAGTTGTTTATTGATACCTTGAATTAAACAAGTGCTCCTGATCACGATCAGTGCGTTTGAATCTTCAGGAAAATTATAAAAAAAATGTTAAAATATATACGATAAATCCCTTCATAGTTAATAAATTTCATAAAAATCACGAGAACTTCAAAACATTATCAATTTTATTATCCGGCACGCTACAATTTGTGTCACACGTGTTGTTCTTTTCATTTTTTTATTTTTATCGGTACAGTCTCATCTGATGTGGTGGTCAGATCTTGTTCTTGGACTTTTGATAAATTTAGTCATTTAATTATTTAGTACTTCATACGCAATTATTATTACGTTAATTTATATATATTTTAGATATATAAATACTTTATTGCACACTCAACATTAGGAAAAATTACAGGAAAACATAAATAATACACACACCGTCATATTAAGCGGAACACAAAAAGTCCATATTTTAAATACATGGTTTCTTCAACTTCTTTTGTTATTTAAACTTTCATTTGTTTTAATCAAAATGGGATCACATTAAGAACACATTTTGCGAGTAAAGGCTGTTTGTGAAGAATGGTACATTTTTGAACTATTATGTAACCGGGAAAAGTGAACATTAATATTAAAATAACAATTAATTAAATTAGAAACTTGGTGATTAATATCGCGTATTTCCTCCACGTGCTATTATTAAAGTTTCTACCCGTCTAGGCATACTGAGAATGATGTTATCTTTGGTCTCATGGGATAGTCGCCGCCATTCCTCAAATACGGCGATTCGTAGTTTACCCACGTGATCTATTGGTTCATATCCAGTAATCTCGCCGGTCACTCCAAAATAGTGATATTCATACCATTAAGATATGCTTGAGTTAACCGAGCAGTATGCGGCCGAGCATTATCCTGCATCACAACAAAACCGTCACCGATGTATGGGGCAAACGGTACGGCATTTTCTTCTAAAACTTGTCTGATATAGCGGTATACAGTCAGACTTTGCCTGCCGTCAATTTGATTTAAGATAGTTCTGCACGCATCACTAAACAATACCTTACTCCATTGGTCCGCATTCCAAAGTGGATGTTCCTGCGCAAAAGTTAACCTGTTTCTATGATGATTTACCTCGAGCCTTGGAGCCTTGGCGGGCACAAATTAACCCAAACCAGCTTCTTCGAACCTTCTTCGTATCGTACGCTCACCTACGGTTACACCCCGCACTGTTTCTAACTCATGTCGGGCTTGGACAGCCGTCAAACGGGGGTTCCTACGTACACGAAGCCGAATGAATCCCTACTCGAAGTGCGTGTTTTTCTGCTTTGTCTTGCTTTTCTCACATAAGTACCGGTCTCCTTGAACCGTTGGATACTGCGATGGATCGTTGAAACTGGTTGACGAAGATCTCTGGATATCACTCTGTAGGTTTGACCATTTCTTCGCATTTCGAGTGCCCTGACAATCTCCGTTAGGGCTAAATCAGGCAGTCCTCAACTCCAAAAAGATACGCGATTAATAAAAAACTAACAGAAAAAGAGGTTTTCAATGAAATTTTAAATCAAAACCAGAAGGAAGAAACACTCGAAGTTCGCTCCAGATAAGGTGTATTTGAATAAAATTAAAACCATTGCATAAAATGTGATGTTCAGTTGTTTCCTTAATTTGAAATGATTTCTTTTTAAATTAAATAACGTATAAACCAGTCAGCAACCTTATATGATACTGATATCAAACCTTTTTTTTATGTTCCGCTAAATATGCCGGTACGTTTAGTTTAAGAACAGTACAGCATGCGAATGGGGCAATCTCTTGACAGACAACCACTGGGTAAAGGAAACTGTAAATTTTATATAACTTGTAGTTTTATATGTATAATTTTGAAGGTTTATTGTACTATTATAATGTTTGCCAGCTTTTAGGAATATTCGTTTCGTTCTTAATCAAATCACAGGCCTTTTTGAAAAAAGGTTCAGTATTACTGTAGATAAATCATCAAAAACGAAATGCTTCTACAACGATATAAGCTGTTAACTAGTTGCTTAAAATTTGCTAACAGTAGTAGTCGATAGCATGAAGTGCTTACATAAGGTTGAAAAGAGCGTATCGTACGAAGCGGCCACGGTCAGTCGCTCCGCATCTTCCCATCCGTACAAGCGCGCGAACGGCAACAATACGCACGCTTTTGTAAGCGTAGCAAGCATTTTCATTGAAGTTTATTCAAATAAAATAATGTTCAGCATTAACGTAATGTAATCTTTTTATAAAAGGGAATTCTTGTCACCTACCACTTTTATATAAAATTCAAGTAAAATAAAACCGCGAAAACAGTTTAAGTCAAATAAGTTGGTGTGACAATCAAAATTTTTCGTAATACTGATAGTTTGAGTGAGATTAAATTGTAAATATTATGTTGGTGTCTGTTTTGTTGTTATATTATTATTTTCTGTATATGAAAAATTAATTAAGAGTAAGAGAATATCATGATTATTTTGCTGCATTGTAAATATCGTGCGTAGCAGTTGCTACAGCCGCGTAGCTTTTCAACGTATGAAAGAGATATTTCTTATTAAGGTTTTGTATTATTCATATTCTATCAATACTTAAACGAAACGACGCTTAAAGTATGTGATATTATATGAAAATTTTAATAATGTACACATTAAAACAAACTTTTATGACTGTTATATATTTATTTAATTATGTACAAAACATTTTATATTTATAAAAATATTTTATTACTAGGAAATCTGCCTACACTTCGTCATGACACTGTGATATTATTTATAAGGATATAATGCTGGGTTTCCATACAAATTTACTTCTTATAAAATCAGGTATCTGCTTGTAAAAGTTTCTCTGAAATCGTCTTAGATATTTCAGAGATCAGCAGTAACATAAAAAGACAAACATGTATTTTAAAAAGTTTTTTTCTATAATTAGCGCGTACATATTACCCATCTAACACATTTATTTTGAATTTAGAAAAAAAAGACATCAAATTATTACGTATAGTTTGGAAAAGCTTCCAGATATAAACAGTTTCAACGGATGTTAGTTTTAAGTCCAAAACCTTTTAAAATTTTTATACATGTATAAAGGTAACGATATAAAATAAACTTATGCGCCGTATATTTGCTTGATACAAAAAATACATTGTTAAGGGTTCTATGAGGTGAATAGTGTGGACACAATCGACATGTAACAAGTAGTGTTTGTAACATTCAGTTTGAAATGGAGAGACGAGTGGAAGATAGAAGAGCCCCACCACTACAGGAACAAGGTATGCTGGATTTTATTATATCACTAGTTGACACTCGTAACTTCGTCTGCGCTGTATAAGAGGGAACAAATTTGTTTACCATAAAAAAGCTTATCATCATGTCAACCGATGGACGTCCACAGCTGGACACAGGTTTCCTCCAAGGACTTTTACAATAAGCGATTCTGTGTTGTTTTTAATCATCGGCTTCCGCAACCTTTTTTGGATTATCTATCCACTACTGCTGTGCTTGCGGTATGTGGTCACCACAGCAGGCACGGCTTCGTCTAGTTATAAGCCCTACCCATCGCCATTTGAAAAAGGTTATAGTGACTCAATTTTAAAAGATAGTGATGCTATCGCAGTCACAAGGAATACATTTCTCCCGTTTTAGCAACATTTATTATTGGGACTTTACCCTATTGGTCGTAACGTAATGCTAGAGAGTAAATTTTCTTGCTCTATAATTAGGCTACAAGCCGCTAAATATTTTTTTGAAGTGAAACTTCTTTAGGCGAATGAAGGTAAAATTTTTAAGGATGAAACGAGTGATTAGCGTCATGAAGATGTGCAGCGTTTTTTATGCCAATTCGTTTGAATGTTTGGTAGTTTTAATATTTTATTTTGCCACTCGTCATTTAATAATTTAATATACTATTTTTCATAAAATATCAAATAATAATATTTCATATATTCTCTTTTCTAAATTTTAAATTGAAAATTTTTATTAATAATTTTTAATATTGACAAAACCACGTGCCATTTTTATTTACAATTCGTCATGTGAGATTTCATCAAATTATTTTTATTCATATTCAACATTTTAAATATTTTAATGACAGTTAAATTCCTAACATATCTTCCATTTTCCCTCCCACTAAGTCTCGGAAATCTAAAGTTTTAGATTTGTATAAATATAAACAAGACTTAAAAAGCAGTTTGCCAAATAAGTTTCACTTTTCACATATGTACTTTGTACGCATGCACTTTCAATTTTTTCCAAATCGAATCTGTAGTTCCAGAGATTAGCACGTTTAACCTATTAAACAAATTCTTCAGTGTTGAAATATTAGTAAATGCCTTTAAAATTTACAAACCTTTTACGCATATTCCTTTAAAAAGACACTTGAATTGAATTCGACGTGCTTTTCAGTGAATTAATACATAATTGGGTTATGAAGGATCCTTTGGCTTTGATAAAATTATTAAATAATTTATAATATCAAACCTTGAGGTAATTCAATGAATCCATTGGGTATAATGGCAACCTTGTT
The DNA here is from genome assembly GCA_015832385.1 of Elymnias hypermnestra. NCBI lineage: Eukaryota > Metazoa > Arthropoda > Insecta > Lepidoptera > Nymphalidae > Elymnias > Elymnias hypermnestra. The sequence goes on from JACTOM010000912.1 coordinate 11,895, forward strand.
AAACTACTGTTGTAATTAACGTTGACCTTGAACAAGGATGACGGTTCTTTTTCTCTATATTATGCTTAATAAATAAAATTTAATAGGTTAGTAAGGCATTAATAGAATATTGTAATTAAAATACCTTTGTTAGGAATATACAAATTTTTATGTGAAATATGCTATTAGTAATTGGACATATCAGGAATATGTCCAATTACTAATAGCATATACACAAATAAGGACGTGATAGACGTCCTTATTTGTGTATTTATAAGTATTATTCAAAAGTAGCCATTTTTGAGTTATCGTGATTTTTTAATTATTACAAAATAAATTAAAAAAGGGACTTCTAATATTTTTTTTCAATATAATTTATATTTTCTGGTAATTTATAAGAAAAGATTAAACACTGATTATTTATAAATCGTTAACAGTTATAATTGCTGTACAGTTATTGGTTAGAATTTTGTTTCAAATTTGTTTTTATTATTTTATTTACATTGGTTATGTTTACAATACAAATAAGCACCTCTTTTACTTTTTTTCTTTTACTATTTACCTCTTTTACTGGGAATACGTCGACTTACCAATAATTCTTTATATCACATCAACAATTCGAAATTGTCTATTTTAGTTGGGACACAAGCACTTATTTTAGCAACAAACGCAAACCAGAACTAGAACTATATTTTCTTATGTTAAATACTCATTGAATATTGAATATTGAATATATTCGGCCAGTTGACGCACAAAATATAGTTATGTAATCGTTTCATTCAGTTTAATTTTGCTTTCCTATAAAATAAGCTTTTTTTGAATTGTGTGTCTATCCTTTTAAAGCCACGACATTTCCAATATAATGTGATACTACATTCACAGGATACATACATACATACATAACATCACGCCTCATTCCCATAGGGGTAGGCAGAGACAACATCCTTCCACTTGCCACGATCCTTGCATATCTCCTTCGCTTCTTTCATTCTCATTAAACCTTTCATACAAGTTCGTCGGTTTAGAGTACTCTTGACCTGGCCGTTATTTAAAATGTCCTGGATTTGGTCCAGGAACGTTCGCCTTGGTCTTCCCCTTCCAACTTTCGCATTCACTCTTGACTCATAAATCCTTTTTGTCAGTCTCCTTTCATTCATTCTCTCTACATGCCCAAACCATCTAAGCATACCTTTCTCAATTTTAGTCACTACGTCTTCTTTTATACCACAACGTTCTCTTATCACACTATTTCTTACTCTGTCACTCAGTTTTAATCCACTCATGCTTCTCAACGCTCTCATCTCTACCGCATTTATTTTACTTTTGTGATTCTTCTGCCATACCCAACTTTCACTACCATACATAAGTGTTGGCACCAACACTCCAGCATGCACTGCCAGTCTAGCCCTTTGAGACACCATCTGGCTATTCATAAAAGCATGCAGAGCACCATTTACCATATTCCCTGCATTCACTCTCCTTTCGATATCACTTTCACATGTTCCATCTTTTGTAAATTTAGATCCCAAGTATACAAATTCTTTCACCTCTTCCACTTGTTCCCCATCTATCAAAATATTGCCATTCATCATAGATTCATCTCGTTCAAAAAGCATAACTTTCGTTTTGTTTACATTCACTTTCATTCCTTTCCCTTTCAAAGCTTCATTCATAATATTTAGCATCTCCTGTAGCTCGTTAGCGGATGACGCAAGTATTACTTGATCATCAGCGTAGAGTAAACATTTGATGAGTAATTCATTCATTCTTAACCCATACATACTTTCTTTTAAATCTGTCAAACATTTATCCATGAAAAGGTTGAACAGCCATGGTGACGCAACACATCCCTGTCGAACACCTCTTTCGACAGGAAACCACTCCGTGTACGCTCCGTTTATTCTGACACAGGCACTAGAACCCTCATAGAGAGACTTCAATGCTTGGATCAGACAACCGCTCACCCCATACGTAGATAACGTTGACCACAGCTCATTCCTCACCACTCGATCATAGGCCTTTTCTAAATCTACGAACGCGCAATAAACTTTTTGGTGTTTAGCCAAACATTTTTCAGTTATGCACCGTAAAGAAAAGACCTGATCCGTACATCCCATTCCTCTTCTAAATCCCGCTTGCACGTCCCATATTTTCCCATCAGTTTCATTAATCACCCTTTCAATTAATATCTTTGCATACAATTTGCCGACGACACTAAGAAGGCTGATACCGCGGTAATTTTTGCACTCCTGCTGTGACCCTTTTCCTTTATATAGAGGGACAATTACGGCCTTGCTCCAATCTCTTGGGACTTGACCTTTCTCCCAGCATATATTGAAAAGGCAGTACAGCTGAGCTACCACAATCCCGCGGCCAGCCTTCAGCATCTCGACTGACACTCTGTCATACCCAGCAGCCTTACCTGATTTCATACCTTTTATCGCTTTCATGATGTCATCCATACTAATCTCGCTATCACTTGTCTTACATTCATTGCTATCCGCAGAGGCCATATTTACCTCTGCTTCATTTCTTTCAAACAAACTTTCAAAATGATCCTTCCATCTCTTCAATATCCATTCTTCTCCTTTTATTAAACTTCCATCTAAACTTCTGATTTTACAAAGCTCCGAGGAAGTAGATCTCCCTCGGGCAAATTGTATTGATTTCCAGAAAAACTTTTTGTTTGACTGAAAATCATCAGAAAGTCTCCTATCATACATATCACTGTATTCTTCTTTTTTCTTTCTTACAGCTTCTTTCACGATTACTTTCACCCTTTTGTATTCCATTCTTGCCTTTTTTACGTCATCATTCGTTGCCTTTTGCATTCGTTGGTTCGCTTTTGTAGCCAACCAATCGGACCAAGCTTTCTTCTTTTCACACACAGCTGCTTGAACATTTTTGTCCATCCACAAATTCTTCTCTTTCTTACCTTTCCTCCTTTTAGACACGCCACATACATCAATAGCAGCACCAACCACTCCATCTTTAAATTTATTCCATAAACTTTCAATCTCATTTCCTTCGTCTTCACTCTTGAATCGCCCACTCAAATTTTTCAGATATTCTTCTCTAACATCCTCTTCTTGCAATCTCTCCACTTTTATTCGTTCAAGAATGCTCGAGGTTTCCTTCTTTCTATGGCGCCACCGATTAAAAAGACCACCGATTCGGGCAACGACCAGGTAGTGGTCAGTATCGATGTCGACCCCGCGGTATACTCGAGCATCTAGAACTTTCTTCTTCAGTTTTTCGTCCACAATTACAAAATCAATCATACTTCTAGCATTCCCTTCTTCCCTTGTATACACATGAATCCCCTTGTGCTCAAACATAGTGTTTGCCACAAAAAGACTATGTTCCACACATATTCCAAGCAAACTTCGTCCATTTTCATTCACCCGTTTGTCACCAAACATACCAAGAGTCCTTTCATATCCATCACGTTTCACACCTACCCATCCATTAAAATCTCCTAACATAATTATTCGCTCATTCGGTTCACATTCATTCAACGTATCACTCACACTTTCCCAATACTCATCTATTTCTTTTTGGGCTTTATTGGACTTTCTGGTGCCCAGATCCGTCGGAGCATAAGCACCCAAGACAAAGATCCGAGTAAGTCCAACTTTTAGCCTGATCCAGATGAGTCTAGGACTCACGTATTTCACTTCTTTCACACAATCATCCATTCTTTCGGAAAGTATGATACCAACTCCCTGACAGCCTCTCTTATCACTGCTTACACCAGACCAGTAAGCTGTGTAAGGGCTATGTTTCGTGGTATCACATCCTTTCCTCTTTGTCTCATTCACGCAGAGTACATCTATGCACCTATCATGCATCATCTGGCATACTTCATCAATCTTTTCATTCATTCCTCCTCTTACATTCAAAGTAGCAAAGCGGCTCTCGGTAGCCCGCTTTTCGCCCCCATTAGGAACGTGACGTGATGGATTGCGAATCTCATCGCCGCCATTTTTGGAATGTAATAATATCACCATTGCGTTCCCACGAGTAGCAAGGGAACATAGGTCCATTCTGGCAGAGCCCCGCATGCCAGAATAAGGCTAGCCTATTTCTGGGTTCGCCCGGTCCCAGGGCCACCGCTTGCGACTAGGCAAATGCCCCTAGCCATGAGTCCCTCGGCACGGTACACCTTGGACTGGCAGGAAGTGGGTAGGAAAATGGAATAAAAGGGGGGAACGGGTCAAAAAGATAGGAACTTTGTAAGGAAGAGAAAGGAAAATATAAGGTAGTAGGATATTACTGACTCGGAAGACCAGAGAAGATTCAGTAATAGCTCGGGGAGCCGGGATCGCATACCCGTGTACCATACTATGACTATCGGACAAATAGACAAAGATGTGTACCCCCTGGCATAAGCATTCACAGGATATGTTAAACTAATTTATATTTAAGAGTATTAGAAAATAAAAACATGAATTTATAAAACAACTACTTATAAAACAACGTCTAATAAGAAATAATTTTCAAAATATTTAAATTAGTAGTAGATTTAATCTTTAACACAATGTCTGTTTAGAATATTAAAATAGATTTTTTATCTTCAAATAAATATATGGATTAGAACTTACTATAATATTGTCGTTTTAAGCAATAAACCGTATATAATAATTGCACTTAAGCCATATCCACGTATAAAAGAGCAACACGTAGTCTGAAAGGCGTTTCGGACAAGGAAATCCCATCGTCTAACGGAAAAGAGCAATTTAGGTCAACAAGATGAGTGTCGGCATATCTTGTCCGGACCAATCCTTAAGATAAATAGCATCTGTGGTATTCAGCAGTTGTTGCCTGATAACTATATGTATACTAGCTGATCTGGCAAACCGTACCGCCTCAGAATCAATAAATATGAATGATAATTTCAGAATGTATCAACTTAAGTAAAATATGTAATCAAAAGTAAACCGGAAAAAAGAGAATTCGTAATTTACAAAAACGCAGACTTTGGTTATATACTTAGTATTATTCCAAATTTTGGCATATAGCAGTGCCAAAACAGCACTGAGCACTCTGCCAATGTCACGTAAGTGGAAAAGACACACAGGAGATTTTGATATCAATTTGAACTTTCCTTTTTGTTGTCGCTAAAACAGCATGGTGGTGAAGCAGCTATTTTATTATCTACAGCAACATAAATACAAATAATTATAAGTATAACATTTAGATTATTAAATCAGGAAATATACTTATACATATGGACTAAATACTAACATAAGAAGTCTGAAAAATATTATTGTTGCAAAATTTTTGTCATGTCAAAAATAGATTTAAAAAAGTATTCTTTTTAAATTGAAATTTCTGAACGACGGCGCAAACATCAAATGTTTGACTGGTCGGAATAGTTATGGGAAAGCGAAATTGTAGGTTTTTCTATATTTCAAGCATTTTTTTCATATTCTCTCAAAGACTCAAATTTTAAACTATCCCTGGACTTCCACAAATAACTCAAAACCAAAAATACTCAAATCAATCGTATCAATCGTACTCAAAATCTCCAATCTTTCTCGTGTTTAGCGAGACTAATGAACACAAATAGATATTTCTTTATATATAGATAAAACGCAATTTCCTGGCATTCCCACAACAACTAGTGTATTATATAACGAAACACTTATAGTACTTGCTAAGTAAGTCTAATCTATTCCATTTAAGCAACAAGAGAGAAACGAAAATAATGAAAAGGTATGGAAATAATGCATAAAAATAACACATACGTATACATATACCTGGTACTTTCCACTAATATTGTAATAGTAATACTCGTTAAACTTTTATTCTTTAATTATTAGTATCTTAAATTACCAGTTTAACGAGTTTTAAAGAATATTTGACTTCATATTTTAGGCAATTGTAAAAGATTTCAAGGTTAGTTTTTTTAATCATTACATTTGAAAAGGGTTTCACTTGTTCAGAATTTATAATTTTTAGTTAATTAAAGTAGTATACAGATAAGGTGCTTTCCAAAGAGCCTGTAGAAATTCATCAATAGAGTTTACTTAATTAGATATCTGCACCTAAATCTATAGATCAGTAGAATAGTAACATTCGTAATTTTGCGTATATGGAAATCGCAGGGAAATGCCTAAATGAAAGGGTATCTCTGGTTACCGGGAAATATTTACTTTTTCAGTATGCAAATGTATTTTTTTATTACTGACAGGTTGATGCTTCACTGTGATCACACGTGAAGGTAAGTGATGATACAGTCTAAGATGAAAGGCATTAATCTGTTGAGAAGCAATTAGCCTCTTATGGTATCTACACAGCATCGTGTAAGAATACAAATCTCTAGCTTGGCGGTAAGTCTTTGCTGGTAGGGTGGTAAAAAGCCATGGCCAAAACTCCCATCAGCCCAGACTCAGACTCTCGGAAGCTCGAGACTTCTGTTACCAAGGCGAATACTCGCCAGCTGGGCTGTCATATGATGATATGTCTGGTTATTTAAAAACACAAATGACAAGGAATTCAGGTTGTTTCCTGCTAATTATTATATTGAAGTGAAACTTTTTTAGGCACATGAGGTTAAAATTTTTATTCGTTTGTAGGTTAGGTAATTTTAATATTTACAAATAATTAATTCTCGACACGTTTGATATTTTGAATGACAATAAAATTCATTAAATTTCTAACATATCTTCCTTTTTCAGACCCTCTAAGTTTCGGAAATCTAAAGTTTTAGATTTGTATAAATATAAACAATACTTAAAAATTACTTTGCCAAAAAACTTCTGACATGTGTACTTTGTACTCACGCACTTTTAACTTTTTTATGTCAGATGGGTCAATAAAATACGTATTTTACATAATTATATTTAAAAGTATTTTTAAGTTTTGAGCTGACCCGTAGGACTTCGGTTAGCAGTTACAATAACGTTCGCCTTTTGATTGATGAGAGGCAGATACATTCGCTAGAAGTATCAAACGCGATATTAAATGTCTGAATAAACCTATCATCCGAATATCATCAATCATTACATGATATATAATGATTTTGAATTGTATGTCTATCTAAGTTTGATAAGTCTGCTTTTATATGCGATCTCACCTGATAGAAACTAATGAATGATACTGCTTCAATACAGCCCTGATGTTAATCAATATATTACACGTATCAACAAAAAAAAATCGTTATATGCTCAATTTTATGGTTAATTATGTACAAAAAAGGTAAGTAGCAGCCCATTAATGTCCTACTGTTGGGCACAGGCTTCTTCACTCATAGGGAGAGGGCTTTTAGACCATGACCATGAACCCACCATGCTGCTTCATTACGGATTGGCTGGCACAGTAAATAAGTGAACTCTCTATTCTTTCTCTCTCCTAGCCCGATGTGACTGCAATCGAATTTTGATATATGAGGTGGTTTGTAGTAATAAAACGTCGTAATTTTTTATTGCTGACAGTTTACCGATCTCACCTGATGGTAAGTGATTATACAGTCTAAGATGGAAGCGCGCTAATCTGGTAAGAGGCGATATACCTCTTATGGTTTCTACACAACATCGTACCGGAACATAAATCTCTTTGTTCGGTACGTACGACACGTCTTTGCTAGTAGACCAGTCCAGGCTCAGACAAATTCGAAAAAACCAATTTTCTAAATACGTCCTACTGGGGATCGAACCCGGAACCTTCACTAGCAAAGCGAAAACTTGCAACACTGTGCCAGCTAGGCCGTCGTACAGCAATTACAATCATTCTGACATTTTTTCTAGGTAAAAAAGTAAATTTTGTCACGGCGTATATTTTTTTCTTTGATGATAATATAGATATCATAATTTTATATTTTAAATTCAAATTAAGTAATGACCCGTATTTAGTAACGCTATTTAATTATTTGTTAATCATTAAAAAATAATCGTACAGACCTCATCATGACAGATATCACGGAAAATATCATAGTCTAAATTTTCTACGGGATCAAATATGCAAAATCTTTATTTAAGTATCTCTATAAGGTATTTTATGTGTTACATATACGGTATTTTATTTATAAGGTATCGGTATTTGTTACCAAAAGCCGATTATTCTTGTTTTGTTTATCTTTAGTCCGAAAGGGTTTGATGTGTTTCGATGACTTTTTTAGGCTTACAGTCATCTGCCCGAAAACAAACTATTGCGAGCGATGTGGTTATGGTTTTTATAGCTATTTTTGTTAGAATAATAATATATTTTTATATATACTGTAGAGAAACACACAATGTTGAAAATGGCGAAATTTTTTTCAAGCGATTGAAGCGCAAACTAGTCACGAAGGAGATCTGAAAAAGGTCATTTGCAGAGAAAATGGTAGTTTAGTTTTAGGAGCCTCAACTAAAGTACATTTCTATGAAATATAGATTTAATAAGTTTCTCCTTGGAATAAATAAGCATACTCGTACAAATCAAAATTTTACATAATTTTGTTACGAAGATTTTGCTATAAAATTAGAAAGGATTTTGGTTTCGGTGGCTTTATTTGCGTTGTGGTACAAGTACTCGTTTCGTAAGCAGAGGTTCTGGATTTGGTTTTCGACAGGGCAAATTTAGCAACTAGTGTTTTCTATATTGTCTAGGTCTAGACTAGTTCGGAGGCTTCGGCTGCGGTTAGGTACGATTAGCAAAGTATTTGCGTTTGGTACAATGCTGTATCAAGTACAAATTAAGAGATTTAAACCCGACATCTCTTATTCAATGAAATGTATATTTCTAAGACCTTAATGACTATATGTTTTTCAATAAAATAATTGATAAAATATTTAATTAGAAGATATTTACTAAAGAAACACCTATAACATATCAATACCTAGTTTTCGAATTTTCCTGGCAATGCGTACAAGTAAACTTTGTATTATATATTAAACTCTACGTTAACAAAAACATGCTCTGCATTTTCGTAATAAATTCAAACATACTTAAAATGCAAATAAGTTTGCGCGGAGCTCGCCATTTTATATGTATAAATTGTTCAAACAAACATAAATATTGGCGTCTCGGGTGTGTAATATCAACTATTATAAAAAACAAAGCAATTTTCAATCAATATAATTTATTGATTGATGTTTATTTTGTTATTTAAAATATATGTCCCAAATGTGTTATCGCTTTTGTTAGAAAGGGTTTAGGTAATGTAATATTAGTTTTATTTATTATATAATTCACACAAAAATTCTGTATATTAAGAAGATCAAAAAAGGACAAGTGTTAAAAATAGTGTATAAAATTGGCTTTGTCATTTGGTTACGAATTAAAATGATGATAAATGCTGAAATTGGAACATATCTTTATAAGAGAATCATTGAATTAATTGTGGACAGTTTATCAGAATGTACAGAATAACATTTTTTATATTCTATAACTTATAAGATATGGTTTTTGGTAGCATTTTCATTAATTTAGGCAAATTGTTTTACAAATAAGCAACATACCCGCACTACCGCACTGAGGGTGGAATTTTCTAAAATTTACTTTTGATACTTTCCATTTTATCAAAAAAAATTCTGACTAAGTTATACATACCATAAAAGATATACTTTGTAAATGTGAAGTTTGAATATTTTTATAATGTGAAAATTTGTTATTTTTATTAACACCCCCGCAACCCCCTTTGCAGGTGGATTTTCGCAAAATCCGTTCCTAGCTGATCTCTACCATAGGAGATAGGGTTTTTAGAGAATTGAAACACTCTCCGAGGCACGGGGGTGGATCACACCACCAGCATCCCAACTTCTGGCAAATTTTGAGAAATACTTAATAGAAAACTCAATATCCGTTTTTGAATTAGCCGAAACCGGTACTCAAACCAAGGATCTCATGTCTATGGCCGAACATGCTAACTACTAGACCAATGCGGCAGTTTTTTTTGTCTATTGTATAATAATTTCTATATTAGTTACTTATTAATGTTTCAGGTGTGCTCGTAAATATTCACATGGATTCTTGTTTACAATTCAAAGGAATTTTATGTAGGATATGAAATAAATAGTTTTATTTAATAACTTTGTGAATTTTACTATTTTCTATATGAAGACAGTATCTAAAAATGGTGTAACGTTCTGCGGATAAAAAGCCGTAGCACCATTCTCGGCGTACGCGATGAAACAGGATTTTTTTACATTGCACATTAATAAAGAGTAACGTACAAGTAATATAAAAACAAATGTACAAAAGACGCCTTTATCGCTAAATAGCGATTTATTCTAGACAACTTTTGTAAAGTAACTTCTTAAATTCATTACATAGAAAAATCGTTCCGAGGTACTTCTCAACCTCAAATGATGGGTTAAGGGGTTAAGGGCTCGGGGCTTCACCTCATTACCCGGGTATGTATTCTCGGTTATCTTCGATTCCCTTCGGTAGTTATGGAACAACCTGGCTGCTTAAAAATATCTTGTGTACCTTTTACGCGTGCTTTCAATGATGGCACTCTAAAATTCTTTGCAAAATTAATTTTATTAATAAATGTATAAGTGAAAAAAGTCATCTTGAACATCTAGTATCATCCATTAGAAAAATGTATTTAAAATTGAAGTATGATTTAACAATTAAAAAAAATTAATAAGATGCTAATAGATATATAGGTAGAGTGAACTAATTGCAGGAACTGTCAAACTCAACATTTACGTAGTGCAAAATAATATTTAGTTTATTAACTGTAGAGCCGCATCTGCATGACCTCGTATATAATCTGTTATCAATACGCGCAGTGAAATAGCGTTTTCATTGCGAATGCTGTCATTTTGACATTATCTATGTATTCGAGCAATTTATATTAGTATTTCTACGTGATATGGGCGAAGTAAATTGTGCTAGTCTGGTACAGGAAAAAGTCATAACACCAAACAATAATAATATATTAGTATTTTTAAGTATTATATGTGTATGAACGCATGTAAATATATAAAAAATGAAAATGAATTCGTTCAGATTAGAGCAATAATAATTGCTATTGGGTTTTAAAAATTCTCAGGACATATATATACATATATATATGATCGAATGGTGAGGAATGTATGTATATATAAATATATATATATATAAAGCACTAAATGTGTTCATTATAAATGTATCAATGCATTGCATTGCAAAGATAGTTCTGTCGTTATACTTGTTTTTGTTTACAAATGTAAAAAAAAGAAACGAAATAAACGCAAAAAGGTAAAATTAGAGTTATTTCTGCTTCAAAATAATTTTCTTGAAAAAAGAATGCGGGTGATATTAAACCGTGGCTTCCTCTCTTTAAACAAAAGTCTGACCTAACAACGGGAACTCGTTTTCATCTTGTCTAAAGCAAAACGCTGTTTCATTTGAAATTTACGATACGATGAATACTTGTTGCGTCTAATAATGGAGTGGAATGGAGATTGAAGTTTCCAACATATAAGAAAGTAATCATGTATAGTTTATTGCTATAACCATAAATAAAAAAGTAGTTTATAACCCAGACAAGTTTTGGTTTTTCTAGTATCGTTACAATGACAGTGTGATCAATATATATAAACTTGCTCTAAATTCGAGATACGTCTATACTCGAATTAACATGATAAGAAAAGTATGAACGGTAAAAAAAAATTGATCCTTAAAATATGTTTTTGTAAAAATCATATCATTAAAATTATAGAACATATAACAGCCTGCAGTGGAGCAGCATGGTGGATCTAAAACCCTCTCTCCTATGAGTTAGAAGGGGACTCCTGTACCCAGCTGTGGGACGTTAATTAGCTGCTACTTACCTTAAGTGACGGAGTCGTCCTTTTATAAAAAAAATATATTTAAATCTCATAAACAGATATACACATGAAGCAATAATGCCGCACTTGCACATAGATCAATAGTTTTATTTTATAAATTTTAATATAAGTTTCTGTATCGTTAATTTTATGTGCATTGAAGCATTTCTATATATCTATATACATACATATATGTATATATAAAAACAATTAAATGCATTATATGTATTTAGAAATATTATTTATATACATACTTTTTTATTAATTATATAGATGGCAGCCCACAAAAGTCTTGTTTATTTTTTAAAGAAAAAAAATTAAAATTGGAATATCGAAGACAGTCAATAATTTAAGCGAATGAAAATTTGGGGGCTATTGTGCGCGATAAAATTCACAAGATGGCGTACGTTTTTTTTACATTTTAATTATAAATTCTGTTTTATATCCTAAAATGGGGAGTTAAAAATGGAGTTGGATTATTATTAAGAGGGAAAATGCTAAATGGAAATTTACTATTTACTTATACACCTAGCGTTGAGTTAATTGGTAAAGCACAATTGGTAGTTACATTTATATCATGTCGCTTCTTCATATTATTCGAAAACACATGTAATTTCAGCATACCACTTTAATATTTCCTATATTAAAACAAACATTCAATTTTCCTAGACATTGCTAGCTGGTATACAATACGTGTTAAAGATTTTCTGACGTAATGCGAGGTTGCATCGAAGTGGGTGGAACAATAATGTCATATTGTATCAGACAACCGATTAGAAAAAATGTCACATCGATTATACCTTTACATGTTATATATATAAGCAATGGTCCCATTTAATATATATTGTATTGACGCTGGGAAATAATTGTACACACCCTTCTGTTCTTTTTTGAAGCGAAAGTTTAGAATCGTTGCGATTTCAAACTGGATGCAACTAAAAAAACGTCAGGTAAGAGACACAAATACGAAAATGTGTAGGATGAAGTCGGCAAAGAATGAGACAGAAATATACATATTATTTTGTATTATCGGTCTCTCCTCTTTGTGCCATGTTTAGGCTAGGGGTAGCCAATTAGCGGCCCGCGGGCCGCAGGTTGACGATACCTGGGTTAATGTCCACTTACATCAGAGTGGATTTATTCTATGTCGTTGTACTTTGTACGCACGCACTTTGGTTTTTTTTTCTTTTCACGCCGGGAAGTGCCTTTACCACCCCGATCCGACCTAAAGTCTTATTGGGAGTGTGGGACAAGCTGGTAAACCACTAAAACCACTAAAACCTAGCGATACGCTCTACATCCTTTTGTGGAGAGGATCGGTAGATGTAATTTACCCTGGCATTCCGGAAGATTCTTCTGGGAAACTTAAGAAGGAGGAAGGAGAAGCGCAAATCTACGCCTCCTACCTCCCAACCTCCTGCGCCGTAGTAAAGAAGCATCCACAGCATTCTCCCACTGCCTCTCATGTGCCTTCAGCGAAACAACCGTTTCACAGAAGGAGGCCACTGCCCTCCACCCCTATCACCGGTGAGCATTTAAGAAGTGAGAATACCCACTAAAATCCAGCAGAACCCCTGACAGAACAACTCTAGGATGTGATCTCGATTTCGTGAAACATTACACCCTTAGAAAAACGTGCCGCTTATCACGTTTAACGTTAACTATTAACACACCTGATATTTTGCCAGTGATAAAGATGTTAGTTTATGTATTAAATTAAATATGGCAATATATTTATTGATTATTAGTCTAATGGTCAGCATGTTACAGATGTAAGTCCTGGGTTCGAGTCTCGGGTTTGGAAAATGCAAAAGTCAATACTGAGGCTGATCTTTCTCCGGTTGAGTCGGATTGCCGTTCAATCAGACAAAAGAGTGAAGGAATAGAGAGTGCACTTGTATTTGCGCATACATTTGTGTTCTTTGCCTGCCGCAGAGCAGTAGCACGGAAGTTCTATACTCTAAAAAACCCTGTCTCCTGTGAGTGAAAAGGCCTATGCCTAGCAGTGGGTTGCTAAAGAGCTGCTATTTACCCATATATTTATTATATTTCTTAAATAAATAATAGAAAGAAGATAGGTGACTTTTAGAAACTTGATTAGCCATCAGGATTAGTAATGGAGTTATGTTATCTCGACTGCGGGTGTTAAGTTACTAATTACATTTTTATATCAGTTGTTAGCTCGCGGTATTATCCACGTAGTTCCCGATCCTATGGGAATGTGGAGAAATATGTAATTTTGACCGTGAGCGAGAGGAGTTACTACAGAATTTGAAGATAATCGCACATGGTTTTTAATATCTCGTGATGAGTGAGTTCAATTATATAAAACCATCCACAATATTGCTGTTTACGCCGACCGTGACCCTGGCATGGACTTAACCCTGGACCCGGGCCCATAGAAATCCAGGTCGAGTCGGTCCCGAGACGGCGGGAGGAGAATGTTAAGGGAGAGATTCCACAGGGGTCGAACCGATATAAGTGAATTGTACACCTGCCTGGTCTCCCGGCGCTGACCTCTTCGACGGCGACGAGCTCCGGCAGATGAATGATCACGTGAATGTGTATATGTGTGTGTGTTTGTGGAATGTATATATAACCTGCCAAGGCGTCCAAAGCTGCTGTAGGCGACGCCGGTTCTTCTATTCCACTGCAAAATCCACAGGAAAGTCCTATTGCGGCAACCGCGTGGGCGGAAATAACCTAGGCGCGCTATGACCCGCCACCTTTCACTAGAGGTCTATGATATGGGCCTACAAAACGCGACGAACTGCTTCATTAGCCCCACAAAACCAATTAACGTGTGGAATTACCGCACTTTCCCGACAAAATCACGAAGCGGGCTTATTTTTGCGTCCGTTACTATACGCTTCGAGAGGTGACCTCTGATCTCTGCTTCTGTAATACAGATAATCTATAAACTATATTGCTCCATGATAATGGAACTGCAGTGGAGGCGCCCTCTCGTGTCGTATATGGATCCCTCCCGATAACCAGTGCATTAGTACGTCGGAAAGCTTGCAGATGGTGCGAGTATACCGCTTCGGAGGTACCAAGGTTTCGCGCCAGTTGGTGCACAATTACCTTCCTAATGAATCCGGTTTAGTGCACATGTAGATGTAGGTAGAAATATATTTTTGAACACTATTCTGGGTTCTTTGATTTAGGTAAATTTGGGCTGACGTAACAACAATTAGGCACGTAAGAAAACAACTATTAGCCTCACAAGAAAAACTATTGTCAAGGTACATAAGTTTTTATGAAGACAACTAAGAGGTCTTTATAACTATAAAAATAACAACAAAACCGTCTCAACAAAACTTCCACCCTATTGTATAATTAAAAGCTTTCTATTTATGTATATACAAACAATTTATCAATGTTTATCCATTGAAAAATACAGGCATTGAAAATTATTTTCATCTTAGCTCATCACAAAATTATGCAAATTATTCCAATAAACATTATGAGCCCAGTATTAAGAAAATTAGACCAAAGAAACAGACATGCTGAAATTACAATAAATAATTAGTTACATAAAATAAACAGTCACAGAAATTGTCTACTCCCGTGTCTTAAGCTCTTTTTCCTAATGAAGACCCTCATAATGTAAATAAACTTAATTAAAGAGTCACGCTTAGATGAGAAATGTCAGACTTTAATATTAAGCTACACGGTTGATACAGTGTTTGTAATTTTCTCCTTTTCATCAACATTGAATATGTATTTGTGTGGTTATATAATTTGCTTTATATTTGTTAGGAGAACAACAAATCTAGTTTTTTATATTCTTACTACTAGTTCACATTGTTTTGACGGCCTCGTTGGCGCAGTGGTGCGACCGAGCTTTTCTTGCAGAGGTCCTCAGGACGGCGAATTCAGAAAATTGCGTTTTCTAATTTGCTCAGTTTTGAACTGTTAGGACACTTTGGCCGTAGCTAGTTACCGCCGTACCAGCAAAGACACCTAGCACAGAGATTTGTGTTCCAGTACGATGCTGTATAACCATAAGAGGTAAATTGCCTTTTACCAGATTCGCGCGCTACCCTCTCAGACTGTATCATCATTTACCATTAGGTGAGATAACAGTTTATAAAAAAAATGTATATCTAGTTAAACTTTTCAATCACAATGCTTAATAAGTTTCAGAGCCTCGCTGGTTGCGTTAGCAGAGGCCCTGGGTCTGATTCCCGGCAGTTTGGATTTAAGAAATTGCATTTTTCGGCCTTGAGGCTTCGGCCTAGGCTAGTTACAGCCATATCAGCAAAGACATGTCTTCAAGCAAAATATTTGTGTTCTGATACGATGCTGTATAGAAACCATAAAAGGTAAAATACCACTTACAAGTTTAGCGCGCTTACGTCTTAGACTGTATTATCTGTTTTAGTTACCATAACCTAAACTTTTGATTTTCTTTTTTTTATAATACATATTTTAAATCTTGTAGTGGATGACATGTTTTGTTAATACAATTTGAGGTCGGATTTTTCATATCTTAAATTTATTCGAGTGCGATACGACTGTATCAACTTTATTTACATACATTTTATTGCGCTAAAGTCGTTATTTTTCTGAAGTTATTTTGGCTGATAATTATATGGCACATGTATTTCTAACATAATCAGAAAAAGAAAAAACATATAATTGCGTCTGTGTTCATTGTCGATGCGGTTGACCCATCGTTAAATTGATTGAGTTACTTCTTTGCATAATTTTAAAACAGTGTTGCAATTTATATATGGAGAGCAGGATATTTTAGTATCACCATTATAATATGGTTTAATTCCCATTTCGTCTTGGATGCTCTAACATTTACTGGATTTATTTGTTTTTGTAAGGTGATTGATGATTCCTACAAGAATACTATATTGTCTGACCTGCAACTGGTCTATGCATTTGTGTTTTACATATATATTTGTGTGTATATCTTAGTACGTGGATACTTCAGTCCACTTCAGATTGACGATTGTGACAATCGTTAACAAAATACATTTATTGAAATACTTAAGTTTAAATGTGATGTTATTACAGTTCTTTCAAACATCAACTCATTATCAATACTTTAATAGAATGCAATATTTCGTGATATATATTTCGCACTATATTGAGGTTTATTAAGTTTTATTTGCTTTTTGATTAATATAGTTCTTTTAATAAATTTTATACGGCGTGCACAGTAAAACTGATTGTAATCTACATTGTTTAACAAATGTAAAAGGCATAAATGAAAATAATAATTAGATAAATTGTATTAAATAATAAAGGTATTTTCTAAAAAAATGCCATGTATTTCAAAGTTTACGTAAATGCTTCAACAGTTTCTGTATATGTCATTAGATTACAAATTTCGTGCTAAATGGGGCTAGTGATTGGAATGAGTTGGCATTGGCTTAAAATTTCTTGTGTTGCTTGTTAAGATGGTAACAATTAACGTAACATGTTTAGGAATAACCTAATCATTTATGAATTGGTTTTCAACGTCTAAATTTGTATAGGCTCACAACCCTGAGCCAGCAAATCGCTTGACGCCAAGCAAACATTAGTGTTTTGTACACATCGACCCAAATTACCCCACTTTACATGTAAATTACACATAACGAGCGTTTGCACGTGGATTTTATATTTTTGCCGGATTGTGCCTTTTCCCTGATCGCCTTTAGATTGCAGCTCTTTTATGTATTCAGATAAACAAATATTGACTCAAATACTCAGTAATCTACCAATACCTGTATTTCATATTTGTAAAAATATGGTTATTTATAATGAAATTCTTGTATTCTACTGTTTTCAATTGCAAAAAAAAAAAACAAACAATTCTTCTACCTATGTCTGTTATAGGCTTTGGAACCATCCAACCATTGTTCCCCTAACCCAGTTACATTAAAAAGGCAATAATGTTAAGATAGTTTTAATCTACTCACTTGCAATTTATTAATGCGACTTTGCGGAAGTAGATGGTCACTAAGAACAGATTTCTCCACAGTCCTATGGAATTGAGAAGTAAACGCTTGATTGTAATCACACTTTATGGTAAATGATAATATAATCGAAGATGGAAGCGCGCTGAACTGGTAAGAGGCGATTTACCTCCTATGGTTTCTACAAAGCATCGTACCAGAACACGAATCTAATTTAGGGTAAGGGTTGTTATAACTAGCCACGGCTGATGCCTCCCACGAGTCCAGACTTACACAAATAGGAAATACATTCGCCCTACTAGGGATCTATCTCGGGACCTGTGCTAGCAAAGCGAATACTCGCACCACAGCGCCAGTGAGGCCGTCATAAATTTCTAAGATTTAAGGCGTTAAAAGAGCCAATATGCGGCAGAAAAACTTTTACATCATTAGATAAATTCTGTTTAATTCTTATCTTTCTGTTAAGTTTGTGGTGCGAAGCGTACCATGTTATCTGAATAGCTTTCTTAGAAGAAATAATTTTCATGATTTTACGGGACAAGTTTTGTGTTTAAAAGCTCTCTTAAGACTATGGGTCTAATTAAAAGTTCAGTAGATTTACTTCGTTAAACTCTCTATTTGTGTACTATTGCAACGTAAAAAATTTTTATATAAAAGTGAACAGCAAGTGGGTATAGTTAACTCGTATATATAATTAATTATTGCTGGTACAATTTCACTATAAAAATGTCACTTGTATAAGATGTTATCGAAATTACTGTTATGTAAACCTAAATGACAAATAACTATAATGAGAAACTTTGCATTCTCTTTTATTATAATTAAATACAGCACGGAATAACTTTGTAGAAAGATATGATGTTAAAAGATTCAGTTGTGGTATGCTAAATATGAAATTTAAAAATTGTACAACACAAGCAAATTCCATCCCTTCGAATTATCATTTCAATTTATAGGGTACTGTCACGCAACGTATCTATAGAATACATGCGGGCATTTCTATGCTAATGTCTGTATATTTGTAATAATACTATTATATATATATATATATTACTATATATATATTACTATATATATATATGCTTTCTTAAGATTGCTAAAATATTACATGTGCTCGATAAAATGTCTATGTAAAAGTGTATTTAAATTGAACTTATAGTATAAAAAAGCCATTTCCTACACCATCTCAAACTTCTTCAACTCATTACAAGGAAAGAAATCATTAAACTGTACGTGAGCGTTCAATAAATGGTGCTGTAGAATTTGTCCCAAAATTAATAATTAATATACCATTTGAAAAATATGCATTAAAATTAAGTGTCATCCGTTATGTACCTAATAAAAAAAATTTTGTTGAATATAATACCTATAACAATTTAAATATCCGTGATAATATTACTTTTAATATAAGCAATCTTGTAATGCTATATTTTAGGTCGAAGATAGTTCTGAAACCATTTGTCTGTTAATTGTCATTGTCATTCAATAAGATACCGCAATCAGTTTTGGATTTGCCTCCATATAACTTTAAGAAATATGTTAAAATCATCCATTTATAAAACACATGTTAAAGATTATCATAATAAAATTTCAAAGAGTAACTGCTGAGTTTCTTGCCGGATTCTTCTCAGCGGAATCAGATTTCCGAACCGGTGGTAGAATTGTTACCTACGGACATACTACTGACGATTCAAAAGTGCTTTTTGAGCTTACTTCAACAAAGAAGGTTTTGATTTTGAAGTTGAGTTATTCACCATAAAAAAGTATTTTATTATCGAAATACAGGTTTTTCTTCCATTTTGAGAAATACCTTTACGCACCTCGATCAATCCTAAACTTAATCAGGAGCATAGGATTCGCTTACAAACCAGAATACTCACTTTAGTGAAGTATCAGAGGATCAATAAAAATAACCTACACTTCAGATGACTCAGAGAACTTAGGGAAGAGATAGGAGAAACAGAAACCTCACACCTTAGGTCTTCTAACCTAAGATGTGAACTAATAGTTGTACTTTAGAAACATAAATTTTCTGAAATTTGTTTCTTTGTCCTGCTCCTTCAAAGGTTACATTATAATACTGAGACTAAGTTACTTTAAAGCAAAGGTTCCCAATCTTTTTTTTCTCATAGACCCCTTTCAAATTTTTCCTAAGGCCGGTGGACCCTGTAGGTTCAGATATTCCGAAAACTCGACTGAAAATAGACCAATTTTCATAGAACCCCGCTTACCAATTGTGCACCCCGATTTCTTTGTCACGCCAGCGTATACCCCTATCGAGAAACTCGAGGACCACTTTGGGAACCACTGCTTTAAAGTAGAATATTATAAGCCACATTTAAATTTCAAATAGCATAATTTACTATTTACCTTTACCCAGACAACCTTGAGTCCATCTATAAAATTTAATGTGTCGCCTATAATTGGGACGTAAAGTAATTTTCATGTCGTCATCATATTGATTTCAGTATTATTAAGCCAATGAAAGAACGGCAATTTGAATTTTTATTTTATTAGCCTTAACATAGAATGGAAATACTAAAATTTACTTAATTTGTTCTATGGCTAATGTTATACGTTGTATTATAAGTCTATAATTGACATATAAGATACAAGCAATGCCCCGCGGTTTCCCCCACGTAAATACCGAACTTGTGCCGATGGAAATTGTAACATTCGTTATATCTTTTGTATGGACTATTCGATTTTAATCAATTAAAGTATTTTACAGGTATTGAAACGGCCTTCTATGAAATATCATTTAATAGGACAAGTTTGATTATTGTCTGCACTTTTATTAACTTTTAAAATGTAAAAAAGTAGTTATAGCGGCATAACTACAGTAGATGTACATATGGTATCGTGCGGCTTTCTTGTATTAATATCTTCTATAATATTGTACATTATTGTTGTCCCAGCGCACGCAATAACAGATTTTTTGTTTCACATCTTGGGTTACGTTAATGCATATTTCTTGGGGATCCCTATTTTTTTTTTTTGATGTAGTCTATGTCGTTTAGTGAACATGCAGCTTTCTTTCTTATGGTGAAAAAAAATTTGATCGGTCCAATAGTGTTTGTTTGTTAAATGTTAATTCGATAGTTAAGACTCTCGCACAATTGGTAACATTTGTTTATTTGATTGTTGGACAATTCAGATATCTGGATGCAATAAAATATTTAATTTAAAAAATATAAGATGAAAGGTATTATGAAATTACGATATTTTCCTTTACCGTAAAGAATATTTAGACAACTAGGTATCTTTTAAACTTTATGCTCAAGTGATAATTAACTTTGTCTTTCTCGAAAGCGTATAACCTAGATGAGTGTTAGAATAATAACCCACGTATTTCCTTTATGTACTCTTAAAATTGGCACATAAAGTAAGGTGCCATCCATTTTTATTTTTTATTTAAGTTAAAAAAATCATACTTAACGATCTCTCTAAACTGCAATAATGTTTTTTCCTTATAAATTAAAATACAGCAAAGTTAGAAAGTCATATAAATATATATATACGAGGTATGACAATTAAGTAATGAGACTGATTCCATAAAAACCGTATATTTGAAAATTATTCTACAACTCTGCCATCCCCTTCAAAGAAGTCCCCTTGGGCGGCTATACAGCGATTCCAGCGCGTTTTCCATGTTTGGTAACATTTCTGGAACGCTTCGACTGGGATGTCCGCGAGTACCCTCGTCACGGCAATCTGGATGTCCGTAATTGACTCAAGATTCCTTTGACCATCGATTTTGTTTTAGGGAACAGAAAAAAGTCACAGGGTGACATATCGGGTGAATAAGGCGGCTGTTGCAACACGGCGATCCCTTTAGAGACCAAATACTGGGACACGATGAAGGATCCAGTTACGAGCGATGTCTGAGCGCACCCTGTTGACGCGTTTTCGCAATCTTTCGAGTACTTGGCAATAGTAGACTTGATTTACAGTTTCCCCGGTGGAACGAATTCTATGTGGACGATTCCACGGCTATCAAAAAAGGCAATAATCATCGTTTTCACCTTCGACTTGCTCATGCGAGCTTTTTTTTTGCAAGCCATCGAAACACCTGGGCACGACTAAGAGCACTATCACCATACACTTTTACAATTTTAGCGTACGTTTCCGAAGCTGTTTCGCCGAATCTGGCGCAAAATTTTGTCGCGACACGTTGTGCTTGATTTCGTTTTTCCATTTTTGTGACGAGCACTACAAACACAAGTCTACTTAACTTGATGCAGCAGGCAAACTAAACAAGCTAGAGCGATAGCACACATATCAATGGAGAGGGGAGGGATGCCGGAAAAAGAGAAAGGGAATTTCAAGGTCACAGGTTTAACATAAGCGCGGCAATAAAATCAGTCTCATTACTTAATTGTCATACCTCGTTTATATATATATGGCAATGATGTCATGTAACTTTCCCTTTTTGATGTGACGGCCTCGATGGTGCATTAATAGGAATACTTTTTTTTACGCTGGGAAATGCCTTTTCGCAACCCGATCAGATCTAAAATCTTATCGGGAGTGTTGGACTTTCTGGCAAGCCAGAATACCCACTGAGACCTAGTGATACCCTCCACATCCTTTTGTGGAGCATCAGAGGATTTTGTTTAGGATCGGTAGATGCAATCTACCCTGGCAGTACGGTAGACGCAATCAATCCTATACGAATACTTGCTTCGCTGGCATAATTGTCGATTTCCAGCAGGGTGAACTTAGGATATACATTATTGAGGACATTGCATTTTCTTATTTGTCTCAGTCTGGACTAGAGGGGGGCTTCAGCCTTGGCTAATTACCGGCAAAGATCTGCCAGCAAGCAAAAAATTTGCATTCCACTACAATGCTGTGTAGAAACCACAAGAGCTAAATTAACTCGTATCAGGTTAGTGCGGTTTCATCTTAGACTGTGTCCTCACATACCATCAAGTGAATTTACAGTAAAGCCTGAACCTGTCAGAAAAAACAAATATTTTTCTAAGAGAGCCTAGTACGTAATAACTGGTAATGTCAGGAATAACTTTTATGTGCGCAGGCCACACAAAGCAATTAACCTGATTGTCATAGAAGAAAGTGCGAACATAAAGTCCTTTATTCGTTATACAAGGAAGTTTCGTCGCCCGCATTTGCGGTTTTTGTTCTGGCTACGTTTTATATGTTTTTTTGACAAGCCCATATTTTATTCAACTTTTACGACTACTTTTACGAGCCAGTCCAGTTGCGAAAGTATATTACTAGAATGAATGCATTGCATATCATTTTTGTATATATTTTTGAAGATAATACAATTTCTCAGTACTTATATATTGACACTAGAGTAGGTGAATGTTTCCAGAACCAAAAAAACCTTGCTAAAACGAATAGCAGTTCAAAAGAACGGTTGTCTTTCTATCAAAAGTTTTATGTCACAAATTGTAATATATTTAGTATACCGATTACTTTTTCAGTCCCTTCCAGTCTTGTTATATCAGGCTTGCACTGTCTAATAGAGGTATGTGTAACGTGTATTTTATTAATTTTACGTATTTATAAAGCATATTTTATATAAAACCTTCCCGTATTTCACGCTCCCCTTCTCTCTCTCTCTCGCTATATATATATATATTTAAACAGGCGATAGTAAGATTTTCGTAAAAAGGAACACAGTTTAAATAAGTTTGATAAAATGTAATTTATTATTAATGAAAAAGTACATATCACGATGGCGATTTTTAATTTTTAATTTTGCCGATATTTCGACCCAGTTGCATGGATCGTGGTCACGACGATACTGCTGTGGTCGGTTGTGTCAAGCTGTCAAGGGCAGAATCTGTCTACCCTACGTCTGATTCTTTTATTTTTCACGGCACCCACATCCATTTGTCGGCATACTACACTCACAACGTCACGTTTTAATTTTGAAAAATTGCGTCGTTTGTTCATTTGGCATAGCTTCACCACTGGATTCCACGTATCAGCCAGCTTAAAACCATCTTCACGATTGAAATTAGGATATTTTTTAATTTCAATGGCCTCGCGAACTAATCTCGGCATATAATGGCGGTCCGTGGAAAGAACTTTCGGGCTATGAAGTTCTATCCAGTGTTGAGTTCCCTGCTGCAAAATGTGCTCCGCGATCGCAGATTTTTGTATGTCGTTGTGCTTGACAGCATTTATGTGTTCTGACACACGAGTTGCTATGGAACGCTTCGTTTGCCCAATATAAGAGCTTCCACAGCTGCAGTCAATTTTGTAAACGCCCGGACATTGATACGGTAAACGGTCCTTCGGAGATCTTACCATGTTTATAATCCTATGTAAAATAGTCAAATAGTCAATATGTTCATAAACCACGAAAATTTAAGTTTAAAACAATGAAAAAGTAAACTATAAAATATTATTCAGAGCAGTGTTATACAGTTATTACTTAAATAATAACATAGATATAATTATTATCCTTCTGATTTTTATTTTTAAAAGATGCTTAGTATTATAATAACACAAACTTCTATTTACTAACAACTTTTATTCTCTCCACTATTTAAATATAGTGTATATTTACTTCCGCTTACTAATTATTTCGCTATTTGATTTTATACAATTTGGGACTATTTAAAACAACCACACTACGAAGCAACTCAAAAGAGTATACCCACACAATTGTTCCGCTCGTTAAAGTCACCTCGAATTACATAATATTTTGTAATATTGCACAATGTTTTTTAGATATTTTTAAGTGTTGCCACTACATTAGTCATCAACTATCTATAGTCGAACATTTGTATATCCTCACATAAAGTATTGTACAAATATACACACGGAAAGTGCTGGTATGGCGACTCCGCACTGGACGACGCAGTGTAGGAAGACCCCCCACAAGGATGACAGACGATATAAGGAGGATCGCCGGTAGCCGCTGGAGCCAGGCGGCACAGCAGATCGGGTCTTGTGGGCATCATTTCGTGAGACCTATGTTCAGCAGTGGACGTCCATCGGTTGAAGCGACGACGACGACGACAAATATTCAAATTATAATGCCGTAACAGAAGGGGAAAAATACACTTTACATTTCCCACGTGATAACAATCATAATTAAAATAACTTACACACAAAGGCCTAGAATTAGCTTTTATTGAAGCGTCTACATTTCTGTTGGTAAATATTTCAGTGGGGAAACAATTTGACGGGAGAAATTTTTGTCTTCGTAATATGCGTAATATGACAGCTTTGGCAGTTGACACGAATGTTTATATTACGAGCATATCAAAAGAAATTTATAGCGAACACTTTTATATGTTTTTATATATCCTTATAATCTGTATTCATATTATAAAAGCATAAGTAACTCCGTCTGTCTGTTACTTTTTAACTTACTGCTGAACTAATTCCAATGGATATTGATATGTATAATAGAAAGTTGGAACTTTGAAAAAATAAAGCTTTGATATGAAAATGTTTGTTTATATATTATTACTCAGTGCTATCGATCATTATTTGTAAGAACGACACTGTATTTCTGGTGGTAAATAAATAAATTTATTTATATTTATATAAATGCAAATATCTACTTCAATATATTTCGTTGGAAAAATTAACAACAGTTTTAAAAAAATATTAGATTTCTCGACTATACTGGCAACTGTAGCAATAGATTTAAAGCTAGATTAGAATTAAATATTTACTAAATAAGGAAATAATTATCATTTTAGACACTTATTAGAACTGTACTTATTTCATTTTTTGTAATGGATTTTTCGTGGAACTCTAAATTTGTTTTAAATTAAATCAGATGGCACATCCTACCAAAGTGTAACCCAAGGCAATATGGATTTGTGCCTCAACATAGTACTGAAGATGCACTATATGACCTACTGCAACATATCAAGCAAAATTTAAAGAATAGACTTATAAACATAGTGATATCCTTAGACATAGAAGGCGCGTTTGACAGCGCCTGGTGGCCGGCAATCCGCTGCCAACTATCACAAAAACGCTGTCCGCAAAACCTTTACAGACTGGTGGATAGCTACCTCCAAGACAGAAAAGTTTGCGTAAGATATGCGGAAGTGGACTACACTAAAAGAACCACACAGGGCTGCGTTCAAGGATCCATTGGAGGGCCAACATTCTGGAACCTTCTTCTGGATCCATTGTTGGGTGGATTGGAGAATCGGGGCATATACTTTCAAGCATTTGCGGATGACATCGTTCTGATATTTTCCGGGAATGAAGTTGCGACAATTCAGGAACAAGCAAATAATACACTGGCCTTTGTGTATGAGTGGGGGGACGAAAATAGACTAAAATTTGCACCACAAAAAACATACGCAATGATAGTAACGAACAAGCGTAAATTCGACTACCCTCAAATATACATGGGCAGTTCAGTCATACAGCTCGTGAACGAGATCAAAATATTAGGACTTACAATAGACCACAAGTTGACGTTCCGCAAGCATGTTCAGAACATATGTAAAAAAGCAGTAAACCTCTACAAACAACTCTCCAGGACTGCGAAAATTGGATGGGGCCTGAAACCAGAAATCATCAGAACAATATATATGGCAGCCATTGAGCCGGTCGTTCTGTATGCGGCAAGTGCTTGGGGAATAGCAGCTGAGAAGGCTGGTATTAGAAAACAACTCGGAAAGATCCAACGAGGGTTCGCTCTAAAAATCACGAAAAGTTATCGAACCGTCTCCCTAAATGCAGTATTAGTCCTTGCGAGACTACTTCCACTAGACTTTCGGGTTAAAGAAGCAGTCGATCTTTATGAAGCAAAGAGAGGTAAACCGCAAGAAAAGATAGGCTATAAGGAAATTGAAGGAAAGGGAAGCTATCTTAGAGCGAATCATCCAGCTAAAGAGGTTGAAGTATCTTATGAGTGCGTGGAAGACCTCGATTTAAAGACAATTAAAGAATACAACATCCACGGAAACAATATATTTACGGATGGAAGCAAAATAGATGGTAAAGTTGGGGCGGCCTTATCCTGTTGGCATAATCATGTCGAGACTAAACATCAGATATTTAAATTGGAACCATTCTGCTCTGTATTCCAAGCAGAGTTATACGCACTGTGCCAAGCAACTTCACTGGCGTTAATAGAACAAAACTCTTGTACCAATATATTCTGTGATTCGAGATCAGTCTTGGACATAATAAGCCGTCAAGATTCCTTTCACCCCCTAGTCTTGGAGATAAGGGAAACCTTAATAAAGTTGCACGAAAAGGGTAAATCCGTCCGTTTCTTCTGGATCAAAGCTCACGTGGGAGTGGTAGGAAACGAACGTGCAGATGAGCTCGCAAAACAAGGCGCACTGTTAAATGATGCTTCACCGGACTATAGAAGATGCCCAATTTCACATATCAAGCGGTTATTAAGACAAGAAAGCATTAAAAAATGGAAGACGCGCTATCAAACGGGTGAAACTGCTGCAGTCACAAAAATGTATTTCCCCGATTTAGAGAAAGCATATAAAACAATAGGCAAGATAAACCTTACCCCACACTTAGTCCAAGCCTTTACCGGACACGGTGGCTTCTCCAGCTATTTACACCGTTTTAAATGCAAAAACACACACGAATGTATTTGTGACCCCAATGAACACGAAACCATAGAACATCTGTTGCTTAACTGCCCAAAATATGAAGCACAAAGGACAATGTTAGAAATAGAATTAGATATTAAAATAAATAAGAATAACGTAACACATATACTAGAAAGTAATAGGGAAAGAGAGATATTTTTAGCATATTGTGTTAAAATAGTTTTAGATGTAAATAGTCGAAATAGAACCAAGTAATTTAACATAAGACGATATATAGTGATGATATAATTAGAATAATACTAGACATACTTTATTTTACCTATTTCTTACAAATTCTTCTTGAAAATAGGTTACAGTTTTTGTTATGCTTGGGTAATAATATATAAATGTAGAAACGTTGTTGAGACCCAATATGGTCACACAGCATAACATTGTTCAACGATCAAGATATAGTTTTATTTTAAGTATTAGTACTAATAATAAGCCCTAGTATATAATAAGCGTTAGTTATTAATTTGTGTTATACGTATTAGTTTAGCAGTGCTAGCTTAGTTGTATTACTGATATATATCTTAATTTTAATTATATTAAAACTAGAATATGACGATGTAATTATGCGATATTTAGATGTACAAAGTCTCCGACCCGTGTTGGAGGGCAACTTGAAATTTTTATAAAAAAAAAAAAAAAAAAAAAAAAATTAAAAAAAATTAAATGGTAGCCTAAATTACTCCTTATAACAGCTATATGCCATTAAAAGCTCCATCTAAGTCTCTTTGTGCGTTTCAGATCCCAGCAGAGACAAAAATTGAAAATTACAATTAAGCACTCTTAATTCAAATTTATTTGTATAGGCTATTCTTATATATACCATTGATGTTGTAACTTCAATGTTTATAAGAAACCTCATAAGGAATAATGATAACAATGGAATTTTAACATTCATGCTAAAACATACAATATACTTTTTACTTGTTTCTTGGTATTGTACAATTGAAAAAGGGCATGTATCCTGTAATGAACAAAACTGGTAAAAACAAATGTTTATCTTTTCATACATAAATAAAGAAGATACGACGTTACATTCCTGTCGGTCCTTTGTGTTACAAGAAAAGGTTGTCTGTATTTTCCAGTGTGCACGGATAATGTGGAGACCCTTCCGTCTTTTTAGTTCACTAAGGTTTTATCTCGTATGCGCAATTTAAAATGCCGCCTATTCGGTCCTGTGTCTAAATTCGTTGTAACATCCGCTGGTCCCTGTCGAAATACTTAAATACTACAGCTTTACTTTCCCGAACGAAATATTTTACACAATAGTGGAAAATATTCGGTCCACATCATTAAATCACGTTTTCTCAAATATCAGTTTAATTTTTAATTTAATTACACTCGTTAATAAGTTTTAAAAGTTTTACTGCATGTAATGCGTTTAACCGTGACTTCGGTTATTCTAAAACCACTTCAGACAATAACCATCTAACCTTTGATAATGTAAAACTACCTTATGTCAGACTATAGATAGTAGGTTGACAGCACTGATAGCTCTGAAATTTTGGAAGTTACAGAGTTATTAAAAATATCAAAAACATTGTGCAATATTACAAAATGGTATCCAATACGAGGTAACTTTAACGAACGGAATAATTTGTGAATATAGTCTTTCGAGCTGCTTTGTGGTTTAGTTAAGAGAAGTAGTCCTAAATTGCATAAATTCAAATAGTGAAATAATTATTAGTATAGTGTATGATGGGTCTAAGTAAATAGTGGAGAGAACAAAAGTTGTTAGAATATCTGATCATGGAACTATTGACTTGGACATAGTTCACAGAGGGTCAGTAGCTTGGTGCTAAAGGCGAACACTTAATGGTGTATTGTGTGAAGCAAAAATACCGATAAACACAAAAGGCTAGGTATATAAAGCAAGAGTGAGACCATATGTAGAGTAGTAGCAAAACCTAGCAGACTAAAAGCTGTCTTGAACAAAGCGGCTGCGCCTGGCAGACACGGTAACTCGCGCCGTGGGCCAGGCTTCGGCGGCCCGGTCGATGCTATGGCCGCTCGTCACCTCAAGTCTCTTAACAAAAGCGAAGCTGAGGGTCTACGGAGCCTACGTCCGTTCCAGACTGACGTATGCGGCCCCTGCCTAGTACTCCTTCTGCTCAGGGTACCAAAGGCAAAGGCTACAGATCCATCAGAACGAGAGCCTACGTACGATAGTAGGAGCTCCGAGGTACGTCAGAAATGACGTATTCCACCGCTACACCAGGACGCCCTCCGCGGAGGTGTTTGTCCGCCAGCTGGCAAGTAGGATGTTCCGCCTAGCTGATAACTCCCCGCACACACACTTCCAAGGGATTGCCAGCCACCATCCTAGAGTAGCAAACACTGGGCACCCCTTACTTCGTGAGCTCCTGCTGTCACTACCATCCGACGTGGGTGATGACGGCTCAGACGACGCGCCGGCAGTGTCTACACCCGGTTTGACCTCAATGGACTAGACCAGGATGGGCCCGCTGGCGTCGCCGGCGGGAACTAGCCCGTTTGACACTACGGTAACGCAAAAGTAAATTACCGAGCATTTGCGCGATGCTCGAGGGTTAGCGCGGGTAATGGAACAAAAGCCTCGTGGCCCGTAATCTTCAATGCAAGTTGAGGCGTACCCGAGGGAGAGGTACTCTTAAATTGGAGCCTATTAAAGTAATCTATCTAAATCGCGACTGAGATAGTATGGCCAAATAATGCGTAAGTCTGATGACTACATTGTAAAAAAATGTCTTTCTCTGGATATAAAGAAAAATAAACGTGGTAGACCGTTTACCATATAGCGATATGAAATATTTATGTTATAAATAAATAAGAAGGCTTTGAAAAAGAATGCCTGGAAATGCAATATAAGTTAACAGGACCCCTATAGCGGTCAAATGCGAGGGGGAGTAGTAATAGTATGTAATGATTTAAAAAGTTTTAAAATATTACAAAGCTTTGCTATTGTGTAAAGTATTCGAAGTGCAGGCATTCAAAACCCACTTTCCCCATTCTTTGTTATTCTTAATATAATTCATATCCTATTTTTAATTAAATGGGACTTGATATTAATACAGGTTTTTTTAAATAATGATTCATTATTTAAATTAAATTGTAAAAAATTGTATTGAACCATCTATAGAAAGTTCACGTAAAATTTTATTCGATTTATCGAGTTTAAATAGTTCGATTATGATTAAGAATTGATTGATTTTTTTAATCACTTATTTTTTCTGTATTGTGCTGATTATTGTAACGTAGCACACCACTGTTATAAGAATATGTTACTTAAACAATAAGAATTTTATTTAATTTATGATCTGATTTTATAAATACATCAAAAATTTGGTAGTTACACGAAAATGGCCTTGCGATGTAATTTTCTTCAACACGAGCTTCGTGAAAATTGGTAGTTAATCAGACTGGTACATTTAAATGTCATAAAAATAATACTTACAGTTTAGTATAACAAAAATGTCTCCTAACAGGTATTTGAAGTCTTTTTGCGTCTCTTATATTTTGTTGAAAAGATATTTAATCATATAGAGAGAAATAACGCATGTACATTAATTTTGAATAATTATGATATCCAGAGAGAAATTTAGTAATCAAGTTAATGGTATAAAAAATACAGAGGCATTTATATAATTCGTGTCGTTAAGCATAAAAGCCTGCTATATACTCCTATTATCAAGTTAGTTAAGGAACATCCAAGTCCTGTACTATCTGTATGCTAAATTTCAGCCAAACCTTTTCACTGTTATTTGCATGTATCGAATATAAAGATTCAGAGCTACTTATTAAATTCTAACAATTGTGCTTTCTTTTATGATACGCCGATACTGGATTTTCACATCTACGACAAAAAGTTCGATACGCTTATGCTTACAATAGCGGCATATGCTCCCATAAGGTTCAATTTTTTTATCGTTTTGTAAAGTAAAATGTAGCGTGGATTCTAGCAATTTATTAGTCGGATAGCTCAAAACGTGTAACATAAACAAAAGTGCCTTTTGTTATTTTTTTATTTGAACAAATAGATTAACTTTAATGGCCACATTCAACTTTGTATACGAAATTGAGCTGGTGCACAAAATTGTATTTTTTGTATACCAGCTAAACTGCCCTCGCTCCTCTGTGATTTAGTCAAATATTTGTACAATATATATTCTAATAGTTATAAAAAAAAGTAAGAATCAGACCATAAACGTACCAAAGCTGGGCGTAGGTCTCCTCAATCATAAGAGAGAGGGTTTACCAGAGCATAGATCCACCAAGCTGCTCCATTGAGGATTCGCAGGTATAGAGAACTAAAAACAAACTTGTAAGAAATAAAAACATACTCGTAATGCCATATTTTAGAGTAGGGAAGGTCTAGAAATCATTTGTCGGGTTGAGCATAAACAGTTTTAATAAGTTATCCGAATCACTGTTGGATTTGCCTCAACGTAGTTTTAAGAAATATGTTAAAAATGTTTTATTACAAAAAGGATATTATAATGTTGAAGATTATTTAAGTGACAAAGATGTTTGGACTTGATTCGAGTTGCACGTGAAAGCTAAACACTTTGTAACCTAACCTTAACCTAACTAAAGGAGTAACCGTTGAGTTTCTTGCCGGTTTCTTTTTAGCGGAATCAACTTTCCGAAAGGATTCCGAACAGACTACCGACGAGTCAGAAATGCTTTTTGATCCTACTTGAATAAAGAATATTTTGATTTTGATTTTGAGAGATCAGGAGCAGGATATATATACAGTTAACGTTTAATTTGTCTTAATCGTATTATTATTTTGATGAAAATATCGTCAATATTAATTTGACTAATCAATAATAATAAATTTATTATAATAGCCATCTTAATTTTGATCTAAATGAAATCCAGGCCTTTAGAAAATGCTTCAATACCTTACCGCGATGTAGAAATTTGATAATATGGACAAGCACATAAATCCCTAGCTAATCGTTTTGAAATAAGTATCTATCTATCATTGATGTATTAAATTACAACATAGATATAAAAAGCTGTTTTGAAGGGATTAATTATATATCTTTTTCAGAAAAAATATTCAAAGGCCGTTAGCAGCATAGCCGCAATTTTTGTAATTGCCTTCCGCTTCCTCAACCTTGAAACTGAGCTTTTTAGGAAATTGCTTATGTACAGGTGCTACAATTAATAAAAATTTGACGAACTAAAATTTATTCTCTATACAACTTTCGGTTATAGATAAACATTTGACACACCCATAATGGTAAGTGACGATACAATGTGTAGGTAACCTGGCGGCGTTTTGAATACTTGTTTCGCTACAAGAGGTCCTGTGTTCGATCCTCGGCAGGGAAAATATGGGATATAGCTTTCTCGAAAATAGATATTAACAACTTTTCTAGTAAAAACGTGTTGCCAAGCAAATGATTAGAGTTCCGGTACGATGATGTGTAAAAATCATACGAGGTAAATTACTTCAACAACAATAAAAGAAAAAACCATACTGGAATGCACTTTATTAGTTTAAAATGCCTTTGGCTAATCGATGTTGTAGCCTTAGTGATGTTTTTTAATCTCATTTTAAATTTTTAATATAATCTAACCAACTTTAACACGTATAAATGAGGGATTTTCATTACCCTTTTTACAGTTTTTAGTTCTTATATTGACAAATACTTAATCTTTTTAGTGCTACAGTATTTGCATAACTGCGAATATACTCTCTATTTCCTAAGTCTCATAGTCCCATGAGACTTTAATACGACATTACTTGAGAATGATTAGTCACTGAATCGATGGTATGACGTGCTTTGGGGCAAAGTTTCTTTATAGTAAAGCCGATCCTTAAATTTATAGGTTCGTTTAATTAATATAATAAAATACGTAATTTATATTTCTAGGACTTCTTCCGGAGACAAAAATACCGCTATTGTCTTGACTATTGCCCCCTCTGTAATTATTAAAGGTGTTCTCTTTCTTAAACTATGGAATAATAAAAGAATCTATAACTTAATTTCGTTTATTTTAAAATTAATTACACGCGCGCGCGCAAGTATACACACACGGAGTTATAAAACATTGTATATATAAGAAAAACCCGTAATTGGCATAAGATTTCTTATTTTGTTTTTCTATATGTTAATTGGCTAAGATGCTGTAGATTTTTGATAATAAATAAATAAAGCTCACCATGGTTTTTATCGGTATGGTTATCTAAGCTAAGTAGTAGCCCATTGACGTCCCACTGCTAGACAAATGCCTCCAGACATTGGTAGGAGAGAGGGTTTTTAGAGTATAGACCACGGTTTTTTTATTTATTGGGGTCAACAAACTGTACACAAATACATATTAAATTTTAATTACAAGTAATTTAATTATAAGGTCTGATTTTGCGCCGCCTGGCTCCAGCGGCTACCGGTGACCCTCTTCATATCATCGGTCCACCTTGTGGAGGGTTTGCCTACACTGCGCCGTCCGGTGCGTGGTCGCCACACCAGCACCTTCGGTCTTCAACGTCCATCGGTCCTACCGACTATGTGCCCCGCCCATTGCCACATCAGGTTCACGTTTCGTAGGATTAAGTCGGTGACTTTGGTTTTACTGCGGATCTCTTCATTTTTGATTCGATCATGTAGAGAAACTCCGAGCATTGCCCTCTCCATCGCACGCTGAGTGACTCTGAGCTTAGAACCATTCTCCATAGCTGATCTATATGCCACAGACCAATAATGGGCAGCAGCATTATCGGTGCGATAAGGTCAGCACTACGATAAGCAACTCGTCTGCCAAGCGTGGTGATTAATGGCATCACCACTAATGCTAACAGAAGACGAACATTCATTAAATCAATATTACTAAATTATCATTATAATTACGCATTAAGTTGTAAATGTGTGAATGCTTTCCAATGCTAGTACGACATTTACCTACTGGGAGTATTAGTTTTGTGTTACGCATATGTGCTCGGTGTGGTACTCCGTAATATAGTTTATTATTAATATGTATACTATCATACTTGCTATGGTAAATATCATAAAAAAGCAAAGCCATGACATGAAGGCGTTTTGTTTTAAATGCTTCAATATTATATTTATTAAGTAGATAAACGTAAAATCAATAAACTTTAGAGAATTTGTAGTTTAAACGTTTTGAATAACTTTTTTGTACCGATTTTGGGGCTTATATATATTTTTGATAATAAAGACTCCAGACTGACATGGCATACTCTGATTAATAGAAAATTCGATACTCATTTTGGAATTCACCCAACCAGGGACTCGTACCCAGAACCTCATTTCCGGTAAACCATGATGCAGTCTGAAATAGTTGAATCGATGGTGTTAATTGTAAAAAAATGGTTTTATTTTCGATGACATAAGGTGCGCTGGTATAATATAATTTAAATGTACGGTACGTAAGATTGTTTAATTTACGATGTTATTTTTTTTATAAAATAACAGGGAATAGAAGGAAGGCATTATCTAAAGAGGTCTTTATTCAAATATGAACATTTTAAGACTTTCGGCGCAGCTGTTCTAAGGCTGAGTTAAGTATAAATTTCCGCTTGGCTGACAGGTCACAATATAAGGGGAAAATCCATTGACTTATATATGACTTACAAGATTTTAACAAATTTACAGGGAACTACAAAGAAAAGAAAATTCTACAAATAGATAAGACTTTACCTATCTATGTACATTTAAAGTAGAAAGCTTTTTTAATAAAACATATTGATAAATTGGACTGCTGTTTTTACATTTTCCTCGCTACTATTGATTAGGAATTCAAAACACAGGCGGGGCTTCTCATTTCGCAATGGGGTATATGCCATATAAATAAATAAATTCACGGGAATTTCATTAAGTCAGTTGTTTCCTGTGCCGAGGAGAAATAACAAACCCGAACATTATATTGTTAAAACGGATATCAAGAGAATTTCCTAACATAATTGTATGAATTATAGAAATATGTTAATATAAAACATTTCCCAGCTCACTTTAATGTTAACTATTTGGGAAGTTAATATAAAGTGATAAGGCCGAAATTGCACATTAATATTTCTAAGTGTTTATTTCAGATGTTACATCTTTTTTGTGCAAGATGGATTTTGATATTGTATTGTATTGTATTTTATAACTACCAATGCCCGCGGTTTCCTCCACGCAATGGAAAGTCTACTAAGTCTGACTTATTTCCTTAGATGGACATTTTAAAACACGTGATATCTTTTGATTGGAATTTCCGATTTTAATAACTTAAAAGCATTTTACAGGTATTGAAACGGCCTTCAATAAAATATTCATTATATAGAATAAGGATTAATACAGAGATGTGATTAGTTTGATTTGATTAGTGTCAGAACTTTTATTAATTTTTAAAATGTGAAATATCATATCAAATCAAATCAAAATATCTTTATTCGAGTCGGAATATTACAGCTCTTTTGAGTCGTCAAATATTTTTTTCTTTTCTTTTCCATACTCTAATTCTAATGTACGTCTGATGATGATACTCTAGAACGACTTAAAATTTAAAGTTACGAGGGTTCCTTCGCGCCCTGATCCGAGAAGAGCCCACAACAAACTCAGTCGGGTGTTTTGTTTTTTTGTTATCATCATCATTACAATATCATATTAGTTTAATATATTTCAATTCAAATTAGAGCAGTTCGTTCACTCCCACGCGTTTCTATCGTCTAAGTACTCTTGCAACTTATAATACGATTTTTCGATCAACTTTCTTTTAACAAAGACTTTGAATTTATTAATTGACATTTCTAAAACGTCTTGTGGGAGTTTATTATAGAAACGTATACAGTTACCCTTAAATGAGTTGTTAATCTTATGCAGCCTACTAGAATTTACAACAAGTTTGTTTTTGTTTCGTAAGTTATATGATATACATTCACTCTTTTTATTAAAAGAGTCAATGTTTTTGTGTACGTACAACAAGTTCTCTAATATGTATACGCAGTAAACTGTCATTATGTCATTATGTTAACTGCCTTGAATTTGAAAATAGTTGTTATACTGACATAACTACAGTAGTTGGGCATATGGTATATATATCCAGGACTTTTTTGTATATATTAATACCTTCTATAATATTGTAGAATATTTTTTTGTTTTATCTTCTATAGTTTCCGCAGCGCACCCGATAACAGATTTTTTGTTTACAGCCTTGGGATATATTAATGCATTTTTTTTAGGGACTCCTATTTTTTTAAGGAAGTCGCTCAGTGAAAATGCAGCTTCGAATTGTGAAAATAATTGAAATCGGTAGTTTTTGTGTAAAAACGTTATAAATATACAAACACACAAATATTTCCTCTTTATATAGTTACTAGCACACCCGACAGACTTCGTTCTGTCAAAAATATTTGGATTGTGGCAGATTTCAGTTTTACGAATGATTTTTGAAATAAAATTACAACAGTACTAAATATCTATAGCTCATACATTTTTGCGACTATTCAATTTTGTCGGGTTGTGATTATTCGATTGATTTTGAGCTTTGTGCAGCGGTAATAAAATGAAAATTGACTCTTTGACGTTAGGAACACACCCACATTGCTTAGACAACAGTGAGTACTTGTACTTTATTATGAACTTTATTGAATAGCAATAAAGATCAAATTGACTCTACATTTTATTTAGAAAACGTTTGTACGGGCTGTAAACAGAAAAGCGCTGTTTTTAGGGGTCCACTGCAATTATTCGAACTTTTCTCGCCGTAAGAAACACCCTTGGACTTCAACGAACATTTTAACAAAAGAATTGTACAAAATTGACCCAGGCGTTGTTGACTTATAGGCTTCCCAGCACATTTTGCGATTCATTTTTATATTATAGATATTAATTTAAATACACAAATATTTGCGTGGCGACTTAAGTAATTAATTAAGTAATTAAGTAATTTGATATTACAATTTCTTAATTTTATCCTGTCTAATAAATACGGTTTTATATGAATTTTTAATGGTCTCGCTGCGGCATTGATGAGAGTACTTACTATCGAGAAGAAACATGTAATAAAGTCTGTAGAACCTGTTTTAATTCTATTTTGAACGTTCATATGTAACTAAAATCAAGACATTCTCAATTCGTGTATATGCACTTAACATAATGTAGAGGCATATACAAAACAGATTGTAGTATCTTATTATAATTTAGTATTTTTAGCCCAGCAAATGATTTCGGAATCATACATAACCAAAAATAAGGCGTTATACATTTACACGTATTTCTCAGGTCATATAATTGCTATTACAATGTTAAACATCTCAACAATGCGATGAAACATACTCTTATTAATGTTTCAGTTATACCTGTACGTAAATTTTTTATCAGACCTGTGGGCACGCAAGGCAATATAAAATTTACAACAAGGCCGACAACAACACACCATTCAAGTACAGCTTTATGAACTGTATGTGAGTATATCATGCCTTTGTAGCTTATTAAGCATTACAGTCGGCCTTGTTTCAGTTAACAACACGTGTTTACGATTGTAGAAAAATCTTTCATCACTTGAACAAAAACCAATAAAAGTATAAGGCATTTTCAGTGACTATTATGTATCCAAATATATTTTTACAATGTCTATTATTAATTCATACACTTGTGTACTATGCCTGCCAACCATCATTAGCGCAGCGTGGTGGGTCTGTGCCCTGCAGTGGGACGTTAATGGGTGTTGTTTACCTTTTTATTATTAATTCATACTCTTCCTATTGGCATCTTGTTTACATTTTGAATCGTGAATTAAAGTCGTCGTCGCTTCAACCGATGGACGTCCACTGTTGGACATAGGTCTCACGAAATGATGCCCACATAAACTGATTTTGCGCCGCCTGGGTCCAGCGGCTACCAGGGACCCTCCTTATATCGTCAGTCCACCTTGTGGGGGGTATTCCTACACTGCGTCGTCCGGTGCGAGGTCGCCATTCCAGCACCTTAAGGCCCCAACGTCCATCGGTTCGTCAGACTATGTGCCCCGCCCATTGCCACTTCAGGTTAGCGATTCGTAGGGGTATGTCGGTGACTTTGGTTCTATTACGGATCTCCACATTTCTGATTTGACGGCGTAGAGAAACTCAGAGTATAGCCCTCTCCATGGCACACTGAGTGACTTTGAACTTTCGTATGAGGCCTATAGTCAGCGACCATGTTTCCGATACGTAGATAAGCAGTGGCAACACGCACTGTTCGAAGACTTTGGTCTTCAGGCACTGAGGGATATTGGATGAAAACATCTTCCGACCGACTTCCAACCGAGTTGGATTCGGCGGTTGACCTCTTTCTCGAAATTGGACCTACCTAGCTGAACTATGTGTCTCAGGTATGTCAGAATTAAAGTAGTGGATATTAATAAAGTTTTATCAAATATTAATTAATTAATAATCGTATTTCCGAAAAATTGTTCAGTGTCATCTATTGGAAGCTCACGTAAAAGAATTAAAGGTTTCGTTCCATATAATGTGTTTAAAGAACTTTAAACTAGATGGACAATGAATCGACTTTTTATAATACTTGTTATTTATAAAGTTGCTGCTACTTACAACAGCGAATATCTTAATGGTAAAAGAAATAGGTTTAAATAATAAGTATATAATTATGAATCGAAATGTAATATTATAATACATTCTAGTCTTAGTTTATAAATAGCGCAATAAATTATTCAAATCCACGTAACGTTCGCTTATATGATTCCATTGTGTTCATATTGGTAACAATTTTTATGAGAAATATTTGACTTTAGCACTCCAGTTTGTGTGTGTTGTTCTTTGGTATGTTGCCGTTTCAATTAGCTTTTGTTTTCTCAAGAGCGAAAAGTTCGGGGTTTAATTTAAAATGAAATCATAAAGGCAATCTTTCTTTGCTACTTTTTTTTGGGTCGTCCTAGTCTAAGTATATATAGTATCACATATGGTAAGTATTTAAATCTTTGTTCACCACAAGAGGGACGTCACAGATGAATGTTTCAAGAACTTCTAGATAAAGAGTATACAATAAAAAGGTTAACACTTTTATTTAAACTTTACATTGAAAAGGTTAAAAGTACAAAGTACACATGTCAGAAGTGAAACTTCTTTGGCAAACTGATTCTTAATATGTTAAGAATTGAATGAATTTAATTGTCATTAACTGCCTCATTGGTCTAGTGGTTAGCTTGTTCGATTACAGACATGAGGTCCTGGGTTCGAGTCCCTGGTTGGGCTAATTCAAAAATCAATATTGATTTTTCCATTAAGATTTTCTCAATACTTGCCCGAAGTTGGGACCTTGGCGATGTGATCCGCCCCCGTGCCCCGGCGAGCACGATAAGCCGTCGGTCCTGCGCCTGATCTCTCTCCGATCGTGTCGAATTAATGTGTACTATGCCTGCCAACTCGCAGTGGTGCAGCGTGGTGGATTTATGCTCTAAAAACCCTATGTCCTATGAATGAAGAGGCATGTGCCCAGCAGTGGGACGTTAATGGGCTGCTAGTTACCTTTTACCTTTTTAATTGTCATTAAATTATTAAAATGCTACGTGTTTTTTGTCAATATTCGAAATCATTAATGAAATGTTGTTTTAAATTAAAAATTTACGAAAGAGAATTTATGAAATATTTTTATTTTATATTTTATGAAAAATAGTATACTAAATTATTGGATGACGAGTGGCAAATAAAATGCCACATGTTATTTGTAAATATTAATTAAAACTACCTAACCTTCAAACGAATCATCATAGAAAGCGCTGCAGATTAAAAAGTGAGTCACATTAAAAAGTGAGGGTTTATGAAACCACGATGTTAGTAAAACAGATACGCTGGACGCCACGGAAGCTCTGCTGACACTGCCCTTTACCTTTACTCCGCGGATAACTGTAATACGACATGAGACAGATGAGCAAAAAATTTGAGGCGATGTAAAATAAAATCACTTTAATAAGCTAACAATTTTTGCTCAGAGAAATCGCGACTTGGAATCCTGATTAGGCACCACTAAGTTTCTCTTCACAAAAAGAAACTTACGCGTTTGATTAGTCTATATAATCCATCATTATACTTTACGATGATGGAAAACAATGTGAGGAAACCTGCAGTGGAGCAGCATGGTAGGTCTATGCTCAAGTTCCCTCCCTCCTATGAGTGAGGAGCCTTGAAGCGGTGGGACGTGACTGGCTGCTATTAACCCTTTTGTTATATCTAAAAATAAAAGACAAAAAGAACATACAATGGGCCTTTTTATATAAATTTGCTGTATCTTCTTGGTAACCCCTTGGAAGAACCTTTTTGAATAATATGAATTCGTGTTATAAGTACACGTAATACGTACAAAATAACATACAATGTGACATTTATATTTTTAGAGACAAGTTCGTGTTTTTGAGAGATGCTTTGCTGTGCCATCACAGTATGATTTGAGCTCGTCTTAATGGCTCATTAGCGTTGTTTCACTGCTTGTTGTACCATCGCAGATGACAGATTTCAGTTGGTTGTGAAGTATCATCACCTTTTTTGTATCGTGATTTTTCTAGAAACTTTTTTAAAATGGGTCAGGGCCGTTATAATAAACGAGCATTGTTTTCGCAGAATTGTTACATATATTTATATTTAACCAAGTCTTTCCCATTGCTTTTTTTCGTCACAAGAAACTCGTGACTGTCATGATAGAAGGCATTCAAAGTATGTAACGAAGAATAAACATCTCTAACTTACCCAACTTCAAGCAGTAGCAGTTAATTGATGACAATTCTTTTGAAAAAGTATACACAAGAACTATGACATTCAGCACTAATTTAACTAAAAATTTACAAAGATAATTAATATAAATCAAATATATTCAAAATATTTTTATTCAAGTCGGCCTATTACAGCACTTTTGAATCGCCCACACATTAATCTAATGTATGTCTGACGATGTTATTATAGAACGACTTAAAATCTAAAGTTACGAGGGTTTCTTTGCGCCCTGGCCTGAGCCTACAACAAACTCAGTCGGGTATTTTGTATTTTTATTACCATCATAATTACAATATCATATTAGTTTCGTATATTTTAGTTCAAATTGGAGAAATTTGTTCACTTCTAGGCGTTTCTTTCGTCTAAGTAATCTTGCAACTATAAAATACGATTTTTCAATAAGCTTTCTTTTAACAAAGACTTAGAATTTATTAATTGACATTTCTAGAATTTTTTCTGGAAGTTTATTATAGAAGCGTATACAATTACCCTCAAATTAGTTGTTAATTATATGCAGCCTGCTAGAATTTATAAGATATAATTCTTAACTGTTTAGCAGTTATATTAAATGTACTATACACACAAAATATTTCATTCAAATCGGACGAGCTGTTTAAGAGGAATACAGTCACATTCAAAAAATTTGATGTATAAGAATAAGTTATAAGCTTAAACTATTTGAATACATAAAACAGAGCACAATTCCTTATATTTATTATGGACTTTCTATTAGCTGAGTAATAACGTATACAAAGAGCGTAACCCATATCAATATTTCACAAAATGGTCTAAAAACAAAGCCCACTGGAAACTTGTCTGACATAAAAAGGATCGGCCAACTGTTATCAGTCACGAACATGCAATTTATGTCGCCAAAATTGGAAAATTTCTGCTACATATTGTGTAAAACGAGATGGCGTGTATGCAATATCTTACATACAATATAGTCTGGATTTGAAAATAATTTGACCTAAATTTACTCTCGCATGCAAATCTCTCCTAGAAGAAGTTGAATAGAAAAAAAACCAGCTTGTAATATGACAATTTTTTTTTATAAAACAGATGATCGTTAAAAAAATTTGTTGAGAAATAAGTATAAATAGAAAATAAATCCAATTACTACGCCCTCCAGCTTATTTAATTCATAATATAGAAAGCTTTATTTGAGTTGGCGAGGAGCATGTTTCACCACGCGGACCACTCCCCGCACACACCCTTATGGCATTGCTAGCCAGCATCCTAGATCTGAAAGCACTGGGCGTTTACTACCTCGTGAGCTCCGGCTGTCACCACCACCAGGTGTGGGTGAAGATGACGGCTCGAAGGCAGTGGCAGAACTTGGATTGACCTGGATCCAGTCCGTTAGAATGACGGGCAGAAACAAATACCGGGTAAAATTAGGCCGGGTAATGAGGCATTGCCTCGAGGCCCGTACCCCAGAATTTGGTTGTGAAGATGCTTTATTTGAGGAAGTTTAGGGAAGGTTTAAAAGGTGAAAAATGCTCAGAATATAGTAAAAACAACAATTTCCAATCATTATTAAACATTTCATGTTTTTCCCATCGTTTAGAAATTAATGCTAAAAATCTTCTCAAATTTAAGTGTAGTTTTTGTTTATATTTTTTGGTATTGAATGTTAAACGTTTGATGTTTGTTCAGTCCTACAGAAATCAAATTAAATTTTATAAGAATAGTTTTGTTGACATTTGATGTTGATAACCAACAATATTTGATCTCGACTATAATATTTTAAGAGCAAGTGGGAATCGGGGCGTAAAGGTCGCGTTTTTTTGATTACACTTATTTTTTGTTCCAGTTATGTTTTGACCACATTTTTTTAATAAAGTTGAAACATTCTGTAATCATCATTTAGTATTTTAATTTATAGATACTGAGGCGGTACGAAGTTTGTGGATTCAGCTAATTTTTATATACATGATTTGAAATTAGGCTTGCATTTCTTTATTGCTCACTGAAAACGGAGTCTCCAATCTTACGACAAAACAGAAAAAGTGTATAAATATAATAATGTTAATATACAATTAACCATGATAATATTATATTGAACCTAAAAAATAAAAGTAACTAAAATGCGCCATCTGAAGCAAATGGATGGGTGCCCACGAGGCTGGCAGCGTTACCTCTTTGGAGAACTATATTTATACGCTGTCCGAAGTACCACCCGGCCTTAGGGTCACGGGTGACATCAACAAAGTGAGATGAAATTTCTTTAAAAAAGCTATTAGCCTCAGGACCCCACGGTCCCAATGTCTCCACGCCAAAAGGCACAAATATGTATTCTAAAGCAAGGCTCTCATATTTGCGCCTCTTGGCGTTTTCAGCTAATGACACCGCCGCTTCCATCGAATTGGAGGTAGCGTCAATGTGAGATGGTGCAAGCGTATCAACACATGTAGGATCCCACACCAACGAACTTCCTTTTTTCCAAGGCATCAACGACATACCATCAGGTCTTACCATCATCAGGTGCAATTCCATTCAGCTCGAGAATAGCCGGCACGTTAATGGTGACAAATGTCCTTCTGATGATGTAGTTGATGCCAGCATGTCTTACGACAGGATAGTATTCCAAATTTCAGCCAAATTTATTCATCTGTTTTTACGTAATTTAAGTTACAAACTTTATAATTATTATATTAGTAGGATAACACAGTGTTGAATACTGTTTCCAAGACCAACATGGAGTAATAACAGTCGAACTGTATACATAACCAAGCGAAAGCAATCGAAAATTGTTTCGTGATAGACCAACCTCGACCTAGTACAAACAAAACTTATACAGCTATTGAACTATATTGCCTTTGTTGATAGCTCACGTTTGTGTTTTCCTATATTTGTGGGTGAAATCAATACCAATAATGACTCTTCAAACGTATTCAAATTCAAAACTCTTTATTCGTGTAAGCTTTTACAACACTGGAATCGTCAGATATATTTTTTGTCATATATTATTTCTACTGTATGGTTGATGATGATATTAAAGAACGGCTTAGAATCTACATTTATTGGAATACCGAAGGGCTTGTTTTGAGGAGAAACAACAAGTAACTCAGTCCGGTAAACGGTATGCAACTGAAATATCTAGAAATTAAACAAAACCCAAGCTATTTTAAAACTTGTGTATAAAAAAACGTAATAATTTTTATTTGGTCTATGGCTTATTATATACTAGCTGTTCCCCGCAGTGTTACTCGCGTACTTCCTGATTCCGTTGGAATAACGGAAAACCCGTTATAAGTGCACGTTTACGTCGCGAAAGGAATATGTATGAAGAACGTCAATGGTAGAGAAATCGGAAGGATCTAATGGATCCGAAGGTATACGGATCTTGAGGGATTATGTGTAAACACGTTTTTAGTAAGACAGACGTCTACGTCGCGAGAAAATAATATGCCCAATTTCAATGCAAATTGGTGAATACTTTTTTGCTCAAATAAGTTTCTTTCTATGTTAAATTCATTACTTTAAAAAGATCCTGCTAGTTAGCATGAGATTTTACTTGTATTAATATGATTTTATTAATTATTTAATTTTAGTTGTAACCACATGAAAACAGTAGAAATTAGATATAAAGACGCAATCGCCTCATAGTCGTATGAATGGACATTTCTCTCTATATCTCTTACTGTTACGTCTTTTGTATTGCTAAGCATCGTTTATATCAAAGGGTCTTATATTTCTAAATAATATGACATCAATCAAACATATAAAAACTGATATCATTTACGATGAGTCTGCAAGAAATCGTTTTGGAAAATGAATAATCATTTCGTTATCAGTAGTCCCAATCATTTTCATCTTTATAATATTAGTGTAACATTTAGACCAGATAAGGTTCTGAATTATCTCTACTTTTCTCACATAGCCTTTTAGTAAGACTAATTAAA
Organism: Elymnias hypermnestra; assembly: GCA_015832385.1. Taxonomy (NCBI): domain Eukaryota; kingdom Metazoa; phylum Arthropoda; class Insecta; order Lepidoptera; family Nymphalidae; genus Elymnias; species Elymnias hypermnestra. The sequence continues at coordinate 56,724 of JACTOM010000912.1, forward strand.
GGAGACGGGGAGCAAAGAAAGAGGGTACGGATACAAATTTCGTATAATCTGCAGGGACTTATGCACTAAGCCTTCCGAGTAAATGGTTAAAGCCTCTGGTCGCTATAGTCGATCCAAGGTTTCTGCTTTTGACGTACAATGGAAGTAATTGTTATTTTGATGAAATTATTCTAAAACTTCCAACATTTTTCTGTTGGACGAGACTCTTGGCAACAGATATACCGAACTACGTGATATTTTATAGTCTATTAGTCTATATTCCACTGAAATGTGAACTAGAATCAGTTTTAAAAATATTGTATCACTTACCGTTCGGAATATAGGGCTTATTTATTAAATAACTTCATCAAAAACACTTCTGAACCACTCACTTCTATTATTAATTTTTCAATTGTATAGATCATGTACAACTCAATTCAAATCTGATAAACAAACGTTAAAAGATTTCCTCCTAAACAATTTTTTTTCACTATTTATGGAATAATTTTAAACACAAATATGATAAAGTAATATACTTATATTTGTATAGTATTTGTGCTTAAAATACTTTATAAATTAAACTTAATGAATCAATGTTGGAATGAAGAATCTGTATTGCAATAAATATTGTTCATTACACTTTACGAGTATACGTTATGATAAGAGAACGTTGTGGCATAAAAGAAAATGTAGTGACTAAAATTGAGAAAAGTATGCTTAGATGGTTTGGGCATATAGAGAGAATGAATGAAAGGAGACTGGCAAAAAGGATTTAAGAGTCAAAAGTGACTGCGAAAGTTGGAAGGGGAAGACCGAGGCGAACGTTCCTGGACCGAATCCAGGACATTTTAAATAAGGGTCAGGTCAAGAGTACTCTAAACCGACGAACTTGTATGAAAGGTTTAATGAGATTGAAAGAAGCGAAGGAGATATGCAAGGATCGTGGCAAGTGGAAGGATGTTTTCTCTGCCTACCCCTATGGGAATGAGGCGTGATTGCTATGCATGTATGTATGTATGTACACGTAAAAAAAATTGTATTTGAACCGGAGAGGATGAATAAATAAGTATTTCATTAACGATTTGAACAAGATATGTATAAGAAGAGTGAGTATTAACGGTTGGAATTTAAAAAATAATCAAAAGATTAAGGAGATTTAATATTTAACAGTTTTGTTTCAAAAATCAATGGATTTTCAATATTTTAGTGGTGTAATAGTGCGAAAATCTTCAGTCGCAAGGGTCCCAGGTTCGATTCCGTCGTATAAAATTTGAGTTTGTTAATTGTTCTGTATTACCCGACCTTAGCTAGTTACTACCATATTAATAAAGACATATTTCTATGTTTTGTTGGCGCAATAAAAAAATCGCGTACGCTACTGCAATAACAAGTTAAAATGAATATATCTACAGCATATCGTGTAACTTCATGAATATTTTATATGTTTTGCGATTGGAGTTCGTTCTTTATTACGGCAGATTTATGTCTTATACGGCTCGCGGTTCTTTTAATGTCCCACAGAGATTTGTACCTTGTATCTTTTTACGACCTCGGCTATTGCATAAACAGGGCTTCATTCTAGGTGGAAAACACTAGGGGTATGCATGTAGAATGGATTTGCTGACTTACAAAGTTTTCTAAGAGCGATATAGGAACCTTAGTCTAGTTTAATAATGATATTTTGACGACTTCACCAACCCAATGGTGCGAGTGTTAGCTTAGATAGCAGAGGTACTGATGATGTCGATGCTCGACAGGGCATAATTATAATTAGTTCGAGTCTAGGATTCGGCCGTGGCTTATTACCATTATACCAGCAAAAACTTGCTGCCAACCAAAAGTTTACGTTTCGGTATAAGGCTGTGTAGATGCCATAAGAGGTAAATTACCTCTTACCAGCTTAGTGTGCGTCCATCTTAGATTCAAGACCTTTCAGCAACAAAATATGTATTCTATATTTGTGCGTAACAAATACAATATTTAACATTGTCTGTATTCCGAACCCTTTAAACTAAATTTGTATATAATAGGTAAAAAATCCTGTTACAGTGTTTAACTGCGACGAAATCTACAATTATTCAACCGATTTTATTGCTTTTTTTAATTTTGTGTTTACGTTTACGTTTTGATTAACTGAGTGATTGTTAAAAAAGTGTTCTCCTGACAACTAAGCTACATAAGCATCAAAAGTTGGCACTCTAAGTATATCCATATTTACATTATGGATATATAAGCAAATGGAGTAACTTACTTTTATATATTTTTTTTTAAATATTGTAAAGTAATTTTATATAACAGCAACATTGTTACTTCGTCAAAGTAATTCTGAAGCCCGAAGTAGTGGCTCTTTCACCTCTCAAAGTTAGGAACTTTGAAACTGAGGAAATAAAATGAACCCTCAAATGCACTCCAACTATTACGAAAGTTCATAACAATATTGTTCAGAAAACTGCGGACTTCGGGGTTAAAAGGAAATGCATCTAATATAGATTTTTGACAATTTTTGAATGTAATTTTCCACCGTGTAAATATGGGGATACTTGCAGTTTGTAACCTTTTATATTTCAAAGAAGTTACTTTCATAAATTTGAAGTCAATAACAAAGTTGTTGACAAGTGAGTGGTTTTAGTGGTCTGGTGGTGATGTGGTGGATATTTTTCGTATTATCACCATTCTAGTGAAACCGAATTTGGGTACATCGTTTGGAAGATTTCAAACTCAACTATTCAATTCTAAAACGGTGTAATAAAGACGGTGTCTCAAAGGGCCAGACTGGCAGTGCATGCAGGGGTGTTGGTGCCAACACTTATGTATGGTAGTGAAAGTTGGGTATGGCAAAAGAATCACATAAGTATAATAAATACGGTAGAGATGAGAGCGTTGAGAAGTATGAGTGGAGTAAAACCGAGTGACAGAGTAAGAAACAGTGTGATAAGCGAAGGTTGTGGTATAAAAGAAGACGTAGTGACTAAAATCGAGAAAGGTATGCTTAGATGGTTGGGCATGTAGAGAGAATGAGTGAAAGGAGACTTACAAAAATGATTTATGAGTGAAGAGTGAAGAAAGTTGGAAGGGAAGACCAAGACGAACGTCCCTGGACCAAATCCAGGACATTTTAAATAAGGGCCAGGTCAAGAGTACTCTAAACCGACAAACTTGTATGAAAGGTTTAATGAGAATGAAAGAAGCGAATGACATAAGCAAAGATCGAGGCAAGTGGAAGGACGTGGTCTCTGCCTACCCCAATGGGAATGAGGCGTGATGCTATGTATTTATGTAATAAAGACGGTAATATGCAACGGCTTAATACGAATGTAACATCATTTTTTCTTTTTATATATTATGGGCGAAGATTTTTATCAATAGTAAAAAGTAAGAGGTATAAAACTATATAAGAATAACAGAATTCGATTATAGATATATTCAACGAATAGAGCTCGTGTTTCAGATTCACAAGTGATACGTGATAATGTAATGACAGGTAAATTCCATGTTAAGGGAGGTATTATCTAGTTTGATTATCTTTTGCTATATCTAAGGATAATTCTATTAAAGTTAACGTTAGTAAATTCTTTAGTTAGATAAGCAATAAATCTTTATTTACTATTACACATACAAAAAACCATGCATAGAGAATGTTTACAATACAATTAAAAATAATAATCTTCCAGTCATTTGGTAATTGCGTATTGTCTATATAGGTCATTGTTGTTGTCAGTTTTGTATTAATTATTTTTATACTTATGTATATATTTTGAAATATTAATGTCAATATTTATATTTTTAGTATATTAAATATTTAGTCTATTATATATGTGAGATTTGTACAAATGTTTTTGCTTCAGGTAGACTAACATAGCTTGACTTATACTCGTATATATATTTTAAAATGAAAAGAAAATCATTACAATAATCACTATAATAGCGTCGAAAGTGCTAAATGAAATTAGTTTTGCTTAAAAAAAATATAAAATAAAGATAAAGAAGATAGATTAATTAATAAATATTATTGTATAAAATACAGTTGTCACTGCTATAAGCGTTCGTCATTAATTTGGCCGAGCTGAAAGCTCTGTTGGCTGTTTCCTTCCATAACGTTGGATCTTTTGTGTGCCATTTTGATTTATAAAAAAATGTTCAAAACATGCAAATTTTGCATGGAATTTAGGCCAAACTTCATCATCACATAACGAATGAAACTGATACCAAATGAAATTTTGTAATGAATTATATTGTGGTATAATTAATTAGATGTAAAAGTAAGAGATATGTTATTAAAATTGAAAGTAATTTTACCAAACATTGCTCAGGACTGCCTCATTGGTTTGGTGGTTAGCATGTTTGAGTACAGATATGGGGTCCTGGGTTTGAGTCGAATCGAAATCGATATTGAGTTTTCTATTAAGATTTTATCAATATTTGCCTGAAGTTGAGAAGTTGGTGGTGTGCTCCACCCCCGTGCCTCGGAGAGCACGTTAAGCCATCGGTCCTGCGCCTGATCTCTCTCCGGTCATGTCGGATTGTCGTCATATCGGACTAAGAGAGTGAAGGAATAGAGAGTGCACTTGTGTTCTATGCCCGTCAATCCTCAGTGGAGTGGAAGGTTTATGCTCTAAGCACCCTCTCTCATACGAGTGAGGAGGCCTGTGCCCAGCAGTGGGACGTTAATGGACTGCTACTTACCTTTCCTTATACCAAATATCCTTTAATTATACTACATTTTGCGAAAATCAAAAGCGCCATGTGAACAGGGAAATACGAGATATTTTCCGTTTTATACTTTCCAAAAACTTCTAATATGATTATTTGAATTAATTTGATTGATTAAAATTTAATAACAAAGATTTTAGCAGAAAAGTAAATAAATATATATTGATGTGTTTAACAATGAATCTAACAAAATATGTTAACAGTATTTTTACATCAAATTTTAATCGGAATCAGATTAGAATATAAATGATAAACAAATTTATTTGAGTTTCACGCGAAACTTATTTCATGCATTAATTATGATATCGTATATAGTAATAGCTCATTAATTAATACCAAACACGTTAATAACACTCGACGCTGATATTCTGTATTATCAAAGATGAAGAGGAATCCGGTTTAAATAATTGCAATTATCTGCTAACATTAATAATCAAACAATATAGGGGGAAGTGTGATTTTTAATGCTAGTTACGTGAATTCAATTATAATATACATGAAACTTTGTGCACCTTTTTACGAAAATTGCGAGGATAGAGCAGATAGAAATTTCCCACACATATCAAAACTCATATAACGGCGCACCAATTGTTAACAATTGTTGTTTAACAATCAAATCGGGCTTGTCATTTTTTAGGTTGACAGCTGACATTACATCGAGCGCTGTGATGGCGGCCATTTCTAGTCCGGATTTTATAGAGAGCGCAGGCGCCCACGTGTTCTGGTGGAATGTTTTAAATCTAGTTATACTTTGTTAATTATCTAAAATTATAATTGTTGGTTTATTATAGTGAAATTAACAAAGAAGGAACTAATTGTATCGTGCAATATTTATTGGAATACCCGACGTTTATCTCCTCGCCTGACTAACCACATTATGGCAGACAAAACCTAAGATTGTAACGCCACTTCCGAGGATGCGCCTTTAAATATTATAAAGAAGAAACACTAGTGTTTTTATATGTATTGTTGTGATTCGATGTTTATTTTAAAAATGAATTTAATTAAATACGAGTTTTCGGCTACGTTCGTTATTTATTTATCATAATCGTCAATACAAGAACAATAAAGTTGATTTAGCAAGATTTTAACTAAATAATAAATGCACTCCGGTGTAATATTTGTGTAAGTGCTTTAATAGAATTTATAACGAGTTAAAATATGTTTGTGCCATGACATTAGTTTGCGTATTGACTAAGTTAAGCGGCGCGAACGATGGCGAATGGCGACGGTTGTTCGGAGAGTATGACAGTTGTAGTTTTTATATTAAGTGTACAAGTGGAGCATTAAGATAGTATTAATTTATTGAGTTTAATGTTAAATAGAAATGTGTGTTTAAACCAGGATTAATGGAATTACTAATGTTGTCACACAAAAACTACTCGACCAATTTCAAAAATATTTTCACAATTAGAAAGATGCATTTTCACTGAGTGTATAGGCTATATTACTTTCTCAACAAAAACAGAAATTGTTTACAAAAATGCATTAATGTAACCCCAAGAGAAAAAAAAATTATTTAATGTTATACATAAAAGTACACCAAATCAACAAATAAAACATTACCATGTATTTGACAATAGAAACAAAAAAACTAATTATGTACCATTTCCTATGTTTAAAAATATATATTTTTGAGTATAATAACTGCTTTAAAACATACATACATACATAACATCACGCGTCATTCCCATAGGGGTAGGCAGAGACAACATCCTTCCACTTGCCACGATTCTTGCATATCTCCTTCGCTTCTTTCATTCTCATTAAACCTTTCATACAAGTTCGTCGGTTTAGAGTACTCTTGACCTGGCCCTTATTTAAAATGTCCTGGATTTGGTCCAGGAACGTTCGCCTTGGTCTTCCCCTTCCAACTTTCGCATTCACTCTTGACTCATAAATCCTTTTTGTCAGTCTCCTTTCATTCATTCTCTCTACATG
>JACTOM010000912.1:63844-263765 GCA_015832385.1 Elymnias hypermnestra
CTGAGACGTGGACCTTGAGATCATCAGACCGCAATCGCATCGATGCTTTTGAAATGTGGTGCTGGAGGAAAATGCTTCGTATACCGTGGACAGCACATCGGACCAACGCATCAATTCTTAAGAAACTCAATGTTACAACTAGGCTTTCCACCATCTGCCTCAAAAAAATACTTGAGTACTTTGGGCACATTGCCAGGAAACAGGGTGATAACCTCGAAAAGCTCGTGATAACTGGAAAAGTTAATGGCAAAAGAGCAAGAGGTCGGAGCCCAATGCGTTGGTCCGATCAGATCCGCACCACATGACAGACTTCCGTCTACGATGCCTTACACGCCGCGGAAAGTAGAGGCAAATGGAGTTCCATTATAAAAAGAAAATTGCTCTTCAGAGGTGGTTGTCACGACCCTCAGAATTGAGGAAACGAAGCAAGGAGGAGGATAAAATTAATAAAAGATTGTATTAAAATTCGCAGTTTAAGACGTTACACGGATTGAAAATCTACACGTGTGATTGCTTAATGAAATGGTCGTTTTGTCGATCTAACTTTAATAATCTATCTTTATTTCACTCCTGCCAATAAAAATTGCCTAGAGCGTTTTAAAAAGTTGGATTTAGTTAACCTTTAGCTGTAAAAATATAAAAACCTTTTTCCTTTTTAATTATAAAGTGTTTTGCTCTCCCTTTTTTTCCTACACAATATAGCACTAATTAGGACCGAAGGTAAGTCCATGTCTACACAATAAAAATAAAAATTAAATGTAATTAAATAGCGCTTTACTTACACTTTGAAGAATATAAATCTCCTTTCAGCCATTGTCGGATCAAGTCGTTATATTACAGCTAAAAGAATATAAAATGAAAAGCCCAACGTTTAAGCCCGCTTTTTCTTCTTTTCGTAATAAAACAGAAAACAAGTAGCAATTACATCATTTTATTATTAATATGGACTTTTCTGCTCATAATAAATATAAAATATATAAATAATATAAAATATAGCCTATTTTATTGGCAACTCATGCAATTTTATTCGTTTATAATTGTAATTACTTTCAGGTGAAACGTGTGTTCATTTATTGCTATTTTTCTATAAATACAAGAAATGTGATGGTCTCAGTTTATACAAAACTGAGACATCACATTTCTTGGAATAACATCCGTTTTTTGTATTAGTAGTGCTTGATTGCAATTTTAAATGATACCAAGTGTTAAAGGCCTGTAAGGTGGTTATTAGCCGTAGCCGAAACCTATTAGAAATACTGATAGAGATAAACGATTAAGAAGAAAAGAAAGCTAGATAATTTCCATATGTCACTGTCATCGTTGGTGATAAAGGTAAATAATACGTTATATAAAAACGGTTTTCATTAAGTCACTATAGGCAGTTATGATTAATGAAATATGTGACAGACGATTGGATGTTATATATTGCGGCAATTTAGTTAAATTGAACTAAAGGAATGATGTTTGTGTAACGACCGTTAGTACTTCGTTTTGACAAATGTTTGTTTACTATATGGCATCTAAGTAATAGAAGGACTTTAAAAAATTTATAAACTATGTAAGATAATATTCATAAGAGCCATGAGACGCGTCGATATAGTTCAGAGAAGTCTCGGCATCGAATCCTGAGGAAGAATCGCAAAATTTCTCTTTAAAAAGAAATTTTCGCGCTAGATTATTCATTTTAATCCATCGTTGTGCTTTTAGGTGAAATAACATTTGAGGTAAACTGCATATTCTGGGTGTAATTATGGATATATAGCTTTTTTTTTCGCTGGGAAATGCATTTGCCCCTGCCACGAGGCAGGGAGTGTGGGACTCGCCGGGAAGGCCAGAATACTCACTAAAACCCAGCGACACCGTCCTCACCTTGAATTGGGAGTGTCAGAGGCTCCTTTGCGCATTCACCCTGACACTCTCGGATGAAGCCGACTAAAGATGTTCAAGGAGGAGATAAGAGACGTTCATAAAGATGCCTCCTGCCGCCCGGCCTCCTCCTCCGAAGGGGAGCAGCATCTACTGCAGCTTCTCGTCCTCGCTCCATTGCCTCTTTCAAAGAAATGAGTATATATAGCTTGCCAACAAGTAGTGAACTAGAAGCAGGATGTTTAAAGGCTACTATTTTTTTTTAACTGACTTATTATTTTATTGACTGAGAGTGAACTTATCATGTAATCTCGAATGAAACGCGCTATTGTGTGCTTAGTTTGCTAACCAAAATACCAGAAAATTAAATGGGATTGGTTATGAAAGGTCTACGTATCAAACATTTTGTTTCTAACCAATAAGCCGTTGTGTATACAATCAATACATAATGCAGTCAAATATAAGAAGAAAGTATAAACTACGCTTGCTAATACATAATATACAGTTCGTTTTGGTTAATTTGTTTTTATTTAATTACATTTACTTTAGGTTTTTGGTATTCCTAACACGTCATTATGTTACAAGTCCATAGTTTAATAAATAAATAAGCATGTAAATAAAAAAGTAAAATGTAACCATTCAATCTTGCTTAATTAAAATATAAAAACAAGAATATAAAAAGGCAAACTTTTATAACGTTGTTTTAAAAAAGTCTGTTTTCTACTCCTCACTTACTTTACTAATTAAATTATAAACTTTTATCAGACGATCTTTTGATGTTGGATAATAAAACAAACTTATATTAAAAATGAAAAGTTTGAACTTGAAAAATGTTATTGTATAGATTTTTTCGAATCAAAACGTATTAGAATGTATACTTACATATTATACATAGAGTCCTATGTCTCTTTCCGACAAACTCAAAACTACTGAATGCATTTTCATGCGGTTTTCAACAATAGATAGAGTGATTCATGAGGAAAGTTAAGATATACAATATGTCATGGTATTGTACAGTTTAATAGAATATCTTTGAAGTTGTAGCAAACCGCACGCAAAAATAAATTCCTGACTTAAAAGGGCTTCGCATGTTGTATTTAAAGAAATATTCTAGTTTGGTTTATAATCATAATAATAAGTTTTTATTCAAGGCAACATTTGGCCCAAATTGTTAAAATACAAATAATTTATAACTATGTTAGTGACAAATAGAATATAATAAGACAGAAAATAAATGAAATTAAACTAAATTAAATACAGTTAAATTAACTTAAATCACATCAAATTAAAATCGAAATCACGTCTATCAATTAAAATTACAAATGTGAAAATAATATAAATATACAGACGTCTTATATACTAGCTGTGGGTTGTCCCTAGGCATCATTTTATATGTGCTTATTTGGTTATATTGTGGTTTATATGTGCTTATTTAAACACTTCAAGTGCTTAAGAAATTCATAATGTAATCCACATTTTGGACACATAATGCTGATGAAAGCTTACGTCAGACAAAAGATTATTTAGAATGAAAATGAAAAGAGAAAGAAATTTTCAAATAAAGTACTTTATTTAAATAGCGCCATTAATGACCTATATGCTGTTAAAAAATACTATTATAATAATATTTGTCAGAAAAAGGGCAATATATTTTTTATTATATTACGTGTACATCTTCTATATGCATATAAAAAAAATAGTCGCCATCCATCACAAATATCGGTATCAAGTTTTTTACTTTATTTTTAAAATGGAGGTTGTTAAATACAGACTACATATCGTGCAAGCGGATTATGTTTTCCGCACGTTCCTGGATATTTCACAATAGTTTTGTGAAATATCCAGGAAAATAATTAAACAAGTTTGATACAGGCTTTGTCTTATATCTCCTCAAATGATGGACAAAGGTTAGTTATATTCACTGACTCCAAAAGCGCACTTTTACATCTAGCTCGATGTACATCTAATATTAGAAGTACACCCATAGCTTATTCAATTTTAAACATTCGTAATGAGCTTAATAAACAATCAAAAAATATAGTTTTACATTGGGTTCTATCCCATGTGAATATAACAGGCAACACCTTTGTCAATCAGCTGGCTAGAGAGGGTACTGTAGAGGGAGTTGATGTCACTGATACCATATTTTACCGATTGTCTATATTTAGTGAAAAGAAAATGTTTCGACTTTTGGAGAGAATATTTTGATAAAAGATCATTAGAAAAGGGCATCTGGTATAAGACCATACAAAATGAGCTAATAACAAAATCCTGGATACAAAACACCCACTTGAATCGCGCTGAATCCATTACAGGCTTACGTCTTCGTTTGGGACATGTTTCGTTGAATAAGTTTGCCTTACTAGTGGGCAAAACATCTTCTTGCGCCAACTGCGCAATATGTGGCGTTGTGGAGGATTTGTACCATATTCTAATGGAATGTGCCCGGAATGGACCGAGGCGACATGTCTTCGGGTTGGTGGACTTAATATACTGCTGCAGGAGCCATTCTCAAGGGAATTTAGAAAATTGATACACTTTTATGAGTACGGAGTATGTCTAAGAGAAACATAATCATTGTGAAATTGTGAGTACTTAACAGAGTGACATAATCGCAAGCGATTAAGCTCTTTAAAGTAAGATTAAAAAAAAAGTTATATTTTGCCATTCTTGTTCTTTTTTTATTACTAAATATCGAAGGCTCACTCAAGCATGGTAAGTTATACTATATTCAGATTCTTCCAAATTACATTTCAAACTTACTCTTCTCGTGCCACAAATAGAATGTCTATAGCTCTCTTGCACAACCATTATTTATACCATCTTGTAAAACCCCTTACTCGAAAAATAATAACTGCACCTGTAAATCTTTTACAAATATAATTAGAAACCCAGGGACCGTCGTCAACCATGAGTGGGGAGCCAGAGGCTCGTTGAGACATTCCTCTCTGGCCCCTCGGTTGAATTCGGCTCACAGATATTCTACAGGGGGAGGAGTTGCATGAACCTCCGCCTCCTGTTTCCTACTCCCCTTCGTCTGGGCCGGAGTGTCTCAGCGGCATTCACCCTCTCCCTTTGTCGTGCCTCCTTAAGCGAGATGACAGTCTCGCAAAAGGAGGCAACCGCTCTCCAGGCCTGCTCACTGATGAGCATTACATCTATAATATTAGCCAGTGAGAGGTTTGTGCCGATCAGCGACGTCAAAATGAGTCGCTGAGAACCCCAGGCGGGACATTCTGCCACCGTGTGGTAAGCTGTATCTAACGAGGCACCACACTCGTAACAGCTGGCCGACGGCTCACAGCCAACAGTTTGATACAGGTATTTACCGAAGCAACCATGACTGGTAAGCACCTGTACCAACCTGTAGGAGAGCGATCCGTGCTCTCTGCCCAGCCACTTATCCAGATGAGGGCGGATCGCCTCTACTATAGCCACGCCCGCCGTTGGGGACCCATTATATAAACATATAGTAATATGATAGTAATCTAACAAATATAATAATAGTGATCTCTAACATAAATATACGGTATTGAAGTATAAAATTGAGTATTTCATAAACAAGATAAACAGTAAGTGCTTATTAATAATTAATAAGACCGATGTTGCGTATAAGTTCGTATCTTGAAAGGCACGAAATATTTCGATTAGGGTCGTTGTTGACCTTAGGTTATTTATGGTGTATATGTTTTTTTGAACGAAATTGGAGCAAGAATAATGAGCCTGATTAAAAAACGGGCCCTCTGAAATATGTGTAATGTAGGTTAACTGTTTTCTTAGGTTAGTGTTTATATAAGTCAGGATAAAACTATAGAATATTTATTTCGCAGTGAAAGTTGACAGACCTCCATTTAATGATAGATTACAGATCACCGATACAATATACCTTATTTTACTAGCTCAATTTTGTGTCTTTTGTTTCGTAATAGTTATAAGTGATAGGGTATTTGGAAAATTACATGTAATGACGTATTCAACATATAGAGGAGTTAATGATAGTTTTATATATTGTAAAGTTAACATGCATGGGCAACATCTTTTCAAGCAGCGTAGTAAAGCAAAGGCAAAATGTCTTAAATTTGCCTTTGCAGGAAGCGAACTTTCTTAATAAGCAAGGTAATAGTAGTTTGCGCTATCAATATAGAATAATTAGATTTATCAGCAAAAAAATTATGATAAAAGAGTCTTCTTCTTCTTCGAGTGCCTCTCCGACTAGCGAAGGCTGGAAGTCAGTTTCGCAAATTCCTCTCTATTTTTCGCGAGGCGAAATAATTGTGCGGCACTCGCGATTCCGGTCCACTCTCTGATATTTCTCAGCCAAGACTTTTTCTGCGACCAACGTTTCTTCTCCCGGCTACTTTTCCCATCAAAATGAGTTGTAGAAGCTCGTATCTCTCGTGTCGTATCACGTGCCCCAGATATGCAACTTTTCTCATTTTGACGGTCTGCAAAAGTTCACGCTTCTGATTCACGCGGCGCGATTCATTAAAAGAATCCAAAAGGGTATTGTTATTTGAAACCCAAAAACGATCGAAGTACTTATGAAATGAGGACATTTTTAAAAGAATATATTTTATATTGTTTGAAGAGGGATGAAATAAAAATATTCGCCAATACAAAAGATAATTAAAACCGCAATATTTGAAGCTTATCGCAGCGAGAACAACTGCCATTTTCACATTGAGTTTGTGTTGATTAAACAGAATTATCTCTGGATTCCAGGCTATATTAAACTATTCTCCGTTCTAAATACATTTATAGATTGACTAAACAAATGCTGAATAAATTTACATTCAAAGTTTTTAAATGGATTTTTTAGTATGTGTTCTTTACATTTGCGTCACATAATAAAGGGATGGGGATGTCATGACGCGGAAGGAGATGGCGCAACGATTGAGGGAGGCGAACGTGACCACTTCGACCGTTCGCAGGAGAAGGCCGGGAAGGAGGCGAGAGGTCTACGATCGCCGTCTCCCTCCTTAGTGGTGACCTTTGGGTGACGGAAGGGGGTCCGTTACCCAACAAAGAGAAGTCGCGCGAGGTGGTTGGTGGCTTGACAGGTGCTCCAGGCAATCCACCTTCGGAGTAAGTTTTTGTCATTGACAGAGTTCGGCCTAAGCAGGCACATCGCTGGCGGGGTTGCGAATGTCTTTCAGTCGCGTTCTCGTGACTCCGTCTCCGAGTGATGGAGGAGCTCCGCTGGGTTTTAGCCAGTATGAGTTCAGCATACCCTGGAACATCCTCCAGATATCCACGAGAATTTCCCAGCGTTAAAACATAATAAAGGGATAACTAATTTTACTACAATGAAAAGGAATTTTTAAGAGGATCAATTTCGTCAGGATGATATTAGCACAACTTAAACATATTAAACAATGCCTGCAACGAAAGCTGTTACGCTACTATTAGTTTTAACTTGATGTTATATAGTATTACGCGATAAATGTGCTATCAAACGCTTTAATATTTTTTTTTAATTGGAACCAGTACATTTTGAGTTTTGCGTTTCAAAATAAACAATCGTACTTCAGCTTCAGCATTATAATATTAGTACACACCATTAAAGAATACAGAAGAAGATGTGATTGTTATACTTATAATGGGTGAAAAATCAATAACCAACAATTGTAGTTTTAAAACGTAAGTTTCTACTATCACAAGTAGAAAGGAACAATGTAATGAATAATTTTAACAAAGTTTTAAACAATAAACAGAAGTAGCTCGGACCTTTATGTTAAGGTAAGACTAAATTATTTAATATGCTCAATTCATTCGCTAGGGGAGATCCCGGGTTCTAAATCTAACAGAGAAAATTTTAATATATATATATCGCGTTCTGGTCTTCCATCGTTTAAATAAAAACAACCACAGTCAATTTTCACAGAAATTATTTATTAAGTTTAAGTGAATTATTAATTATTTTTTTAATTAAATGACAATAACCAATATTTTATGGGTGCGAGGTGTGCACCGGGCAGCACTTCGAGTAAGAATGCCCGCCAGTTTTTTTTTTTTTTTTTTTTTTTTTTTTTTTTTTTTTTTTTATTTTTTTTTTTTTTTTTTNACGTTGCGCATGAACCAGCGGGCGTCCGTGGCTATGCGCATGAATTTGTTCTGCAGCGTCTGGAGTCGAACCAGCCGGCGTGCAGGAACGTGAGCGAACACTACGCTCGCATAGGAGAATATGGGGCGGATGCAAGTTTTGTAGAGTGTCACCTTGTGGCGCAGTGACAATTTACTCTTCTTGCAGATCATGGGATAGAGGCGACTTAGCACAAACGCTGCCCTGCCACGGACGGTGCGAATGTGTTCGTTGAATTGCATGCACGCATCTAGGGTGACTCCTAGGTACTTGGCTTTCCGTTGCCAAGGGATCGGGTCGCCGAGGAGCTCTATTGTGCTCAGATCGCGGCGGTCGGGTCTTTTGTTGCCGGTGAATAGCACCGCTGTGCTCTTGTCGGCGTTCGCTTCTATTCTCCATTTGCAGAACCATTCGCCTAGGCGACTGACTGCTCTTTGGAGACGCGAGGAGATCGTTGATAGTAGGTTTGATGAGGTGAATAGCGCGGTGTCATCCGCGAATTGTGCTAGGTGAACGTGAGGCGTTCTGGGCATGTCGCTGGCGTACAGCGAGAAGAGTAATGGTGACAGTACGGAGCCCTGGGGGACTCCGGCCTGAATTTGACGGCGGGAGGACAGGGTGCCCTCTACGCGGTAGCGAAAGCTTCGGTTGGTGAGAAAGTCTCTTAGAAGAAATACGAGTCTATCTGGCACGCCCAGATGGAGAAGCTTAAATATTAAGCCGGCGTGCCATACCTTATCGAATGCCTTCGCTACGTCGAAGAAGATGGTGCCTGTGGGGCCGCGGCTGCTGCCTTTTGCGTAGTAGAGGTGATCGATTATGTGCTCCGTTAGGCGGTGCACTTGTTGAACACAGGCGTGTTCTACGCGGAAGCCAAACTGATAGTCTGGCAGGAGACTCTTGGCCTCTACCACTGCCTTGAGTCTCTTTAATATTATTCTCTCGTACACTTTTGCAATCGTGTTGAGAAGACTAATGGGTCTATAACTGCTCGATAATGTGCGGGGCTTGCCCGGTTTGTGGATTCCTATGACGGTGGCTTCTTTCCACTCGTCAGGGAATGAGCAGGCCGCCAGAAGGGCGTTAAATATGAGCACCAGGAGGTACATGAACTGTTCGGGGAGGCGTTTTAGCATCTTGTTGGGGATGCCGTCGGGGCCTGGTGCTTTTCGCGCGTGGAGTGACCTAATGACTGCATGCACTTCATCGAAAGTCGTGGGTTCTAACGGCTCACTTGTGGGGGCCGCGAAATTTATCCTATTGAGCGCGTTGTCTACTAGCTCGACCTGTTCAGGGTCTATGCTAGTAGTGCTAGGCGAGCACTGAGTCTCGAGGCTGTCTGCTAAACACTCGGCCTTATCAAAGTCGTCAAACGCGGGTAACTGATCGGGGCGGGATGCCCGCCAGCCTAATGCAAGCCCCTTTATACTAGTTTCTGCGAGTGGGGGTAGTTTGAATGTTGCTAGCTCGCTGCACACCTTGTTATCAACATTAAAAAACATTGCCGTAGTCATATACTTTTTAATTTATGAAGGTTTTGTTTAGTAGAAAGTTTTAGCCTTGAATGTTAGCTGTCAAGCCTCTGACAACTGCCTCGCTGGCGGAATGGTGAGAGAACTAGCTTCGTTAGCAGAGGTCTTATTCAGGCAGGTCAAATTTAGGAAATTTTATTTATGAATTTGTTAAGAAGTTGAATATGAAATCTTGAAACTTTTATTTTAATTTCAATTGTCGCTTTTCTCTCTCTTGATTTATTTTATAATTTATCTAGGCCTGGACTGATGAAAGGCATCGGTCATGATTTGTAATCTTACGTACTTGCCAACCCGCAGTGGACCAGCCTGGTGGATCTATGTTCTAAAAACCATTTTTCCAATGGCTGAGGTGGCCGGTGCCCAGCAGTGGGACTTTAATGGGCTGCTACTTTCCTTACCTTAAAGCCTGAAGTCCTGAATCCACAGATACAAAGATACTCGAAAGTAACAAAATAAAAGCAGCAATTTATTTTATAACAAAGATATATTTATACTCTTAATCATTTCACTACCTTACACTTTAAACCTTATGAATATACTGAATTGATAGCATGGTTAACGAGGACTAGAGCCTACTAGACTAGTGCTTCGTATAACACAATAAATTACTCTATACTCTCTATTAATCTCTCTCTTAATGGTTCTAGTATAACGCAATAAATTACTCTCATTATTCAGATTGCTGTCATATCACTAAACGGAACATTATTATATTATTATTATGTTATTAATGTTAATAATATATATTTATCGATGAAATCATTTTTACAATATTTTCAGTAGTTTTGTATTATATTTTTGTAATGGTAATTGTAGTTTGTCATTCTACCTACATTCGACATTAATGGTGAATATGAGTAAATAATGTTATTTCGTGTTATTTTGTTAATATTTTTCTGAAAGGTTATCGGTTGACTGTGATATCACCTGATCGTAACTGATGATACAGTCTGAAATGGAGGCGCACTAATCTGGTGAGAGGTAATTTACCTTTGATATTTTCTACACAGCATTGTCGGCAAATAATACCTGAATCATTTACAATCAAAGAAGCGGTCTCACAGGATTGTTTTTGGTATTATAATTGTGTAGTCCACTTTTCTTATTATATTAGTATATACAATATACTCGTACAGTCCTCTAGCTTATTTGGCTGTATGACCGGTATGAATAGAAGCATAGAAGCATTTTAATTAGCAAAAGAGAAAGTTCTTACTTGCTAGATGTTTTCTCCCTTTTTTTCTACATTGCTGAGAGGGTGGCGCTTAAATAAAATCACCTGGTGGTAAGTGATGATACAGTTTAAGGTGGAAGAGCGGTAACATTGGTAAGCGTAACTAAAACGCAAACCTTTTGCTTAACCGCACGTCTTTATTGGTGTTGGGTATTATCATTAAGGTTGGTAGTTCAAGCGCAAGATCAGGCCAGCAGTGGACGTCCATGGGTTGAAGCGACGAGGTAGTTGAATAATTAACTTCATGCAACAATAAATCAGTCTACGCCTAACCGCCTTTCATTTACGTTGCATCGGCAACAAGGATGGGTTTTTTATAGTGTATAAGCAGATTTACAAAGTTTAAACAATGACTATCGGAAAATTAAAAGAATTTCACATTAATTCCAAGCGATGGCCGGCTTATGTTCAACAATTTACGTGTGCCGTTCTTAATCATCGTAGTTGGAGAGCCGACATACTCACTGATGTGCGATTTATGGGCACCGGATGTCCAGAAAAGAAATCTTTCGAGGAGCTCGTGCAACTCGTATCGGATTATCTCGAAACGCAACGATCAGAGAGAGCCGAGCAACACATGTTTCGTTTAGGTAGACAAACCGTCGACGAATTGTTAATAGATTACTTGCAAAAGTTAAAACATCTTTGATGATGAATAAATGATAAATAAATTATATTGGTCCGTTTAAATACTTTCCAATCCAATAACGACACTTTCGTTATTGGATTGGAAAGTATTAGCGAACGTAGCCGAGAACTATATGTCAAAAAGTCTTTAATTAAATTCGTTCTTTAAATAAAAATCAAATCATAATATACGTATATATTAAAAGTTGATAAAAAAATAGATGTAGCTTAATGTTATAGTATAAAATTTCTCATCTAAGGGTGACTCTTTAATTAGGTTTATTTACATTATGAGGGTCTTCATTAGGAGAAGAAGAAATTTCCTAAATATGCCCTGGAAATAATTGAACCCTCTTCTAGCCCAACGAGCACTTGCATCATTGCGCTACCCAGGCCGTAGATGCTTTCCAGTTTGCTTTCCAAGTTTACGAAGTGTGACTAAGAGATCAAATTAGGAGATTCACTTTATAATACATTGCAGAATTTCGGTATCTCGTTCACGATTGTGAAATCAATACTACAATATTTGTCCTGTTTAATTCAGTTTCTGCCCACACGAGCACGAGCGTCACATAATAGCTTCTGCACAACATACATTGCTATCTTGTTTTAGTTGTATTCAATACACCTGAATAGAGCTATCTAAACCAATAAATAAAATATATGGAGCCATTTCAAAATAACAGTATTTTCTAAATATTTACGTGACACTTTAGATATAAATTTATACTTTATTCAAATAGGCTTAAAAAGCCCTTTTAAATGAAGTTGGGAAATTAGTGATGAATCTACCAGTGGTTTATTTTACCGAGACGTTACATGAAACAACATGTGGCAAGAAAACATTAGTTACTGTTTTGAAAATAATATTTACATTATATCTGTCACTAAATTAACTGATAGTATAATATGTTTTACGTAAACGGTAAATCTTGAAGTGATTGGGGAATCTTAATATGTAACTGTATGTTTAGCCCAGCAGTCGCTGCTGCATCATGCTGACATGGGAGAACATATTTGATCACGCTAAATAGATAAGCAAATTGTTTAAAAATACGGTTGAAATCAAATAAAAATTTACTTTCATTCTTCTTTCAAGTGGCTGTTGGATCTTTTGCGTAATTTAAAAATCAGCAATTTTGTACGAATTTTACACGAATTAACCAGTTTTAAAAATGGTGCCTTTTTGTCGGCTCGTTTGGATCGTTGGATCGTTTTGACGAGTATTCCAATAAAAATGGCTCACGTTATAATACATAACGCTATTACCCCTTTCAAATTTTCAATAGATATGGAATATTTGAACTGTATAAACAATATCAGGTTGATCGACAGCGAAATGTGAACGGGTTTAGGTACTGAGTAATAAATTCCGTCTGCACGAAGATGCCTTGCTCTTGTAAAAATCAATACTTGTTTGCACGACATTTACTCTACCAGCATCGCTTGTGGCTATCAGAGCAATCGGTTTTCTTGTACAAAATAACATCTTTGGAAGAATAGTGACAAAATTCAAAAAATACAGTTCATAGGACAACCGTTTAAATAAAGCTAGAGTTCAGCTATGGCCACAGCGTCAATTTTTCAGGAGGACACAGGAGGCTTTCCGGCTCATATGAGAGAGGGTTTTTGAGCTTAATTCCACCACACTTTTCTACTGCGGATTGGCAGGCATAGAACACAAGTGTACTTTCTATTCCTTTCCTCTCATAACCCGATGTGACGGCAATCTGACACGACCGGAGAGAGGTCATACGCAGGACCGACGGCTCAACGTGCTCTACGAAGCACGGGAGTGGAGCACACCGTGGGCTAAAATTACAAAAATTGATAAGAGGCAAATTGCAACGTTTATTTAGATTTTGCAAACATGCAAATAAAGGTATAAGCTTGGAAAAACGTAGAATTGATGATATTTATTCCAGAAAGCTTATTGTTTTCAAATACATTGCTAACGATAATTTTCATTGGAGCGTTTTCAAAAGACAACAGAACAGTAGTGGAAGATCTTCGCAATATAGAGCATTCATAAAATTCAATATGCCATTATTCTTGGCCTTTTACGATTGTAACGGACCATTAATTTTATTTAACGATCCTAAAATTCATTGTATTAAGTGGGATAATTGTAGGCTTTGCATTGGGTAGGGGCTAAAGCGTAACAATGACAAACGGATTAATAAATTGTATTATTGAACTAGGTCAGTAGGTGCGAATTTTGTTATTAGGAGATTATGCTTGCCCAGTGGAATGTCTAATTATAAAATTATGAAGTTTCACATAGGGAAAACCTCTAGTTTCTATTATATAATACTAGATGTTCCTCGTGGGGTTAATCGGATGGTTATCGATACCGAGGGGATGTGAGGAAACCCGTTCTCAATAAGAGATATTGCTAAAAGATATGTTAATTAGGTTAGCGTGTAGGTGTAATCGTACCTAATGGAAAGCGATGATATAATTTAAGACAGAAGTACCGCTAACCTGGTAAGAGGTAATATAACTCTTATTGTTTTGACACAGCATCGTGTAAGAACGCAAATTTGTTGCTTGATGGCGCGTATTTGCAAATAAATTCAGACAGATTAGAAAATGAGATTTCCTTAATTTACTTTGCTAGTAATCTAATCCAAGACCTCTGCTTGCAAAGCGACTATTTCCACTATAGTGTCAATGAGGTGGTAAAAAATTAAAGTCATTTAAAATGTGTGGGAAATTACCGGGTCCATCTAATAAACAACACTGAGCCTGGCTAAATTGCTGGTGCTAAGAGCAAACATTACTCGGTACACGTTTACTCCACTTTACATGCAAATTATCTACGAAAAGCCCGTATAACTTGGCGGTAGTGTTGCGGATTACGGTGGGATCTCAGTCGTTACAGCTGATAACTGCAGCGCAAATTTTAAACATTTTTTAACTATTTGCCTAACACTTTTAATTGCAAAACATAGACGTGGTATACTTTTAAATGGAGATAGTGGTACTCCACAAAATTTTCCTACAACAAAGAAAACACTTTAAATAGAAGAATCGTATGAATCAATTCCTCCCAAGCAACCTTCGAGTTAGAGATATTGCTAAAACGTAGAAAGAATCGACTGCTAGTTATTCTACAGAAAATATTTTTTTAAATGTAATTAAATACTTTTCATCGTTCATTTTGTGACCGTAATACACTTGTCGGTCGATAGAAGAAATACCTTTCCTAGTAAATTTGATTTCAAAACTAAATGGAATAATCTTTCTTAAGTAATCACGTTTACCTGCAGTGCTTTTTATGTAATAACTTACTAAATATACACTAAAAATCGGTCAAACTGTTTGTAGTATTTTTTTTTATAAATAACATGAAGAAAATACTACAAGACAGTGGCTAATGGCTTATGGATTTTTATATATAGCTGACTGACATTTAGCGCTTGGTTGTAATGACACCTGATGATAAATGATGATGTAGTCTAAGATGGAAGCACGCTAATCTAGTAGGAGGCAATTTATCTCTAATAGTTTCTATTGAGCATAATATTGAAATACAAATCTTTTGTTTGACGGTACGTATTTGCTGTTAGGGTGGTAACTAGCCAAAACCGAAGCTTAGTCCAGATACAGACACATTAGAAAATGCAATTTCCTAAATTAGTCCTACTGGGGATCAAACCCGGGACCCTTGTTTTATCAGAGCGAGTATTCGCACCACTGGGACAGCGAGGCCGAATTAATTTACTCAACTAAATATAATACTTAATTTGATACTTAGATCGTTGCAAATTATCCATCCTACGAAAATACTCTGAGGAATAAAATTAGCTAATAAGGTAACAATTTCACTCTCAACAGAATGATTTACGACGTAGAGAACACATTAAAAGCGTAAAAGCTACATTAGAAAATTCGTAGTTTAATGTGAACTTTTCTAGTTATAGTAATCAAATATTTTAAATCTTATAATGAATAACTGTTTTCTGGAAAATAATCAAGTTTTTCTTACCACCTTATAAACAGGTTACCTGTTAAAAATTACAGACCCTTGAGTTATTTACCATCTAAAATCTATAGCAATCATTTTACCGTTGCTTCAAAGAAGCTTTTAACAAACTTTCGATTAAAACGTGCTTTCAATCTTTTGATGTTTGATAATTTCTATTAAAACATGCATTTAGCTCGTAACTACATCTGAAAATAATCTGATCAAGATAAATGGTTCTTGTTACAAAACCCAGTTGGCGTGGATCCAAACAAAACTTAGTGGCTATGCAGTTTCAAAGCTCAGAAACTTTGTAAAGATAAATACATTTTCCTATTATGAAAATTTGCTTTGCATTTTCACATTCGAAAGACACGTGTATATGGAAAACTATTTCAATATATACGAGCAGACCTAAGAAACATGAGTACACCTACTCATATAATTAAATCTCTGTTAATTATACAAAGATTACAGACCACCATTCTTTTTATCTCTGACCGTCTAGCGCTGGACTATCGCCTGGTAAGTGATACTGTCTAAGATGGAAGCGTGTTAACGTGGTAAGAAGTACTTTATCTCTTATGGTTTCTAACTAGCATCGCACAGTAACAGATTTCTTTTTGCTTGGCGGTACGTCTTTGTTTTTGGGGTGGTACGTAGCCAAAGCCTTTTTGCATTTTCTATAAGTCCTGTGTGTCCTTAATTTGTTTAATCTTTAATTTGCCATGCCGGGATTCGAACTCCCATCCTCTACAAGTGAGTAAAATTGCGCCAGCTCGAACGTCGTCATATTTATATAAGGTTGAGTGAACGCTAACAGACACTTTAGGTGAACAATTTCGAAATAAATTATAGTTTCGACTACAGTATTTTATGCAGTAACATAAAGTTTAATAAGTTTAACCAGTAAACCGTGTCAGCCACGTAGCTTAATGCGCATTTTAGTTCACAAATTAGTTTTGCTGTCATTATTACTCTGCAGCATTATGCATGATTGATAGAATGTATTAGAATAACTACGGCGTAGCAGAAAATTGAGTACAATGTTGAAATGAATTTACCAAGACAATAATGCAAGGTTATTTCAAATATCTGTCCCAGCCGCATCTTATGACGTCGTTGGTCGGAGGAGAACCTTATGTTGAAGAATATAGTTGGCGCAATGCTCACTAGCGAAAGGGAGTGGAGCGCAATGGCCTCCTTCTGCGAATCTGTTATTTCGCTGAAGGCGGCACATGAGGGAGCACTCTATAGACGCTCCTCTTCGGCACAGGAGGTTGGGTGGTAGGAGAAGTCGATTTGCGCTGCTCCTACCCCCTTCCTAGGTTTTCACCAGGAGTATCCCGGAGTACCAGGGTAGATTGCGTCAACCGATCCTCTGGTGCTCTACTAAAGGATGGGGAGGGAAGTTCTGGGTTTTATTCTGGCTTTGCCAGCGAGTCCCACACTCCCGTTTAGATTTAGTCTGAACGGGGCGCGTAAAGGCATTTCCCAGTGTGAAAAAAAAAGAAAAAAAAAGGTTCTTTCAAATACTTGGATATTCACATCGTGGAACTGACTCTTTTGAAATTCCTAATATTGTTTGAAATTGTTATATAGGTTTTGTTAAAATATCCGATCGTTAATAAAATACTTCTTATCCATCCGTTCGAGTTCAAATACATTTTAAAACATGTAGTGTTACGTAAAATGTTCAAATTCAGAAATTGCATAAATATAGTTTTATCCATATCGAGTATTAGGAGACTCCTTACGAAAACGAAGACGGAGGTATAACTCATGCCAAAAAAAAAATCGATCCTGATTAATTAAAACATCTTTAAAACGTTTCATTAGTATTATTTACGCAACATTATGTAAGTACAGCCAAATGAAATGATAGTTTCATAAAAAAAACATTACTAAAAAATATTAGCAATGAAACACAAAATCAAAAACAGCTGATGCTCGATCGTGCGTTCGTGCATCAGCTGTTTTTGAATTTGTTTTTCATTGCTGGTTTATGTTGTTTCCGACCCGGTGTCTTTAATATTAACTTTTCTGAGAAGAAGCCACAACAAACGCAGTGTCCTTTTTTCTCATCATCATCGTTATATATTTTATATTTATTGGTTTGTATTAAAGCAATTCATTTACTTCCTAGCGTTTATATCTTCAAGTCCTTAAAATTATGCAAACGTATACAGTTACAGTTGAATGATCTGTAAATTTTAAGCAGCGTCCTAGAATTTATATCAATTACATTTTTATTTCATAACTTATAAGAGTTACATTCACTTTTCTTCGTAAAAAAAGTCAGTATTTTTATGTAAATACAACAAGTTTTCGAATAAATAACACAGTGTATTATCATTTCATTAACAGCTTTAGAAAAGGTTTCTGTTTCTTAGAATGGAAGTGTTTATAACAAATTTACCATTATTTGGATCATATATTCGGAGAGAATAATGTACAAATATGTAACGCCGTCTAAAAGAAACCTGTATGTAGCCTGTTATTGATGTTAGCTTAGCGCTTACACGCGAGTTTTTAATCGTAAAACTGCGGTGGAAGCTATAATTAATCCCAGATGATCTCCTTGCAACACGATATTATACGTGGTTTCACAATATATGAAACTCGTAGTCGATAACAAAACCTGTATCTAGGGAAATAATGGAGGCTATGCGCTTCAATTTGACAAGAAAGAATGATGTGTCGGGGATTACGAGAGAAAAATGTGGGTAGCGCTTTTTCTTTCCGTTTCAGCGTTAAACATATATTTGTGATTAAATAGCGGGATATAGCTCAGATCTTTGTCTTACAATTCTTTGTAGGAACGTAAAAAATGCTGAAATATATTCTATTTATTTCGGCTTTGTCTCGTGTCAACTTAATGTTACTATTTAATTTTTTTCGCATATCTGACGTGACAAAGTGAATTTTTAGCTAGATAGCCTGTGTTTATATTAAGGATTGGTTTACTTACGGAAATAAATATTAAATTGCAAAGGTATGTATGAAATATAAAGTCCCTCTGATATATATGGCCTTTGTCATTCAGGATTTTATGATTTGTAATACCCCTTCTTTTTTATATATTCATTATTTGTGCATAAAAGCATTTCCCAGCGAAAAACATGCATAACTGGCAGACCCGACAGACTTCGTTCTGTCAAAAAGATTTGGAATGTGGCAGATTTTAGTTTTACGAATGATTTCACGAAATGAAATTATAGCAGTACTAAATATCTATAGCTCTTACATTTTGTGACTATTCAATTTGGTCGGGTTGATACTATTCAATTGATTTTGAACTTTGTACAGTGGTAATAAAGCGCAAATTGACTCTTTGACGTTAGGAACACACCTACGTTGCTTAGACAACATTGAGTACTTGTAATTTATTATGAGCTTTATTGAATAGCAATAAAAGTCAAATTGACTCTACATTTTGGTTAGAAAACACTTGCATTGGAAAGCTGTTTTTACGGGTTTCCCCTGTAATTATTCGAACTTTTCTCGCCGTAAAAACCATCCTTGGACTTCAACGAACATTTAAAAAAAGAATTGTCAAAATTGACCCAGGCGTTGTTCAGTTATGCGCTTTCCAACACTTTTTGCGATTCATTTTTATATTATAGATGTAGTTGTTTCTCCTAAAAAGTTATGCAAAAGTTAATATATCCTTTTTTACGATAACCAATTTAGTTCTCTCTCTTTTGGTAAGGAAACGAAGATATGTGGATATCCTTGTATGTCTAAGTAATATCAATCTTAGCCAATTATTACAAGTAACCGAAAAAGAATTTAAATCGAATTCCTCCGAAACGGCTTGACCGATTTTCGTGAATCTTAGCGACATATCGGCTAGGTTGGAGAATCGGACAACATCGATTGTTCATCCCCCCAAATGTTAAGGGTGTTCTACCCCTATACTTTTTATTTTTTTATGATACAGCATACAAAAATACATAGAACCCTAGATTTTTACCTTTCTCTAACCAACCCCTAATTTTTAATTGGGATAATAGTTATTATATGGTAAAACAACGTTTGCTGGGACAGCAAGTAATATATAAAATAATTTCGATGTACATTAATTAAACGATAGATAACAAATTATAGACTTCAATAAATTTGTAGTAAAAGTATATAATTAACAAAAGAAAGCATACGTTATTTAAAGCATTGTGTGATAAAACTAATAAAAAATAATAATTGCACAGAATTTTAAGATAAGTTTACATTTTGCGACTCCCACACAGCCCCTAAAAAGATAAACAGCTTAGCCATAGCCATGTATATCATATGTTATATCTATTCTAAATAAATTTCTATCTACAAAAGGGTGCTATTTATTGATCTCCTATTCGTTTCTTCTCAAATGTTCGAGCCAGTTGGCCGGCACGCGGGAAGAATTTCAAGTATCTTAATTTCGGGCTAACGATAATCTAATCGTTTAGGAAAAGCCGCTGTGGGATAAATCATTGACTATGGCATAGTTCGTATGCCATAGTATAAAGGAATCTGTTTTACCTATTTCAATAATCGTTGAATGATATATATAATATTTTTGATAATATTGCATTTTCTACTTTGCCTAACACTGAATTGGTGGGAGGCTTAAGGCGAGGCTTGTTATCAATCAGCAAAGACGTGTCTCCAAACAATAGATTTATGTTCCAGTACGATGTAAACCACAAGAGGCAATTTTTTAGCGTTTCTATCTCAGACTAAATTATCACTTTCTGTCAGGTGAGATCACAGTCAAAGGCGAGCTTGATAGGGATATAAGAGTAAATAGACAGAGACGAAATTGTTTAAATCGGCAACATTATAAACATTGAACCTTTGAATATAAGTAGACGATAAGTTATTATACGTCAAATGCGGTGCAGACTTAATAGAACTGATGGGGATTATATGTATGTATATATATATATGTTGTATTGCTGACAGTTTAGCGCTTGACTGTGATCTCACCTGATGGTAAATGATGACACAGTCTAAGTAGAAAGCGCGCTAATCTGGTAAGAAGCGACATACCTCATGGTTTTTACACAACATCGTACCGGAACACAAATCACTTTGTTTGGCGATACGCTTATGGTAGGGTGTTAAGCCTCCCACCAGTGCAGACTCAGACAAATTAGAATATACAATTAAATTTAAATTTGCCCTACCGGGGCTCGAACCCGGGGCCTCTGCTGGCATAGCGGTGCACTGCACCAACGAGGCCGTCAAATATAAAGGCCATATTGACCTAATATTCACTTTAACATACTCGTATATACATACAATATCACGCCTCATTCCTGTAGGGGTAAGCAAAAATCATGTCCTTCCGCTTGCCACGATCCTTGCATATCTCCTTCGCTTCTCTCATTCTCATTAAACATTTCATACAAGTACGTAGGTTTGAATTACTCTTGACATGACCCTTATTTAAAATATCCTGGATGTGGTCTAGGAACGTTCGCCTAGGTCATCCCCTTCCAACTTTCGCATTCACTTTGACTCATAAATCCTTTTTGTCAGTCTTCTTTCATGTTAACGAGATAAGAAAACTATTTACTAAGCATCAAATAACGATGACTATCCTCGCAGCTGTCCTGTCCCGATGGACAAGGGCTCAAGGCCTGCGGCCTGATGCCGATGAGGTCTGTAGGATCAGGTTCCTAGCCGACCAGGCTCCGATTCAAAAGTGGAAGGAGGACCTCGTGTCCCCAGCGGCGGGCGTGGCCACAGTGGAAGCGATTCGTCGTCACCTGGACCAATAGCTCTCCAGGCGCTGGAAGCTTTCTTACAAAGTGGTGCAGATTCTGACCGGGCACGGTTGTCTCGGAAAGTTCTTAAACCAAATTGGCCGAGAGGAGTCGCCCAACTGACATGAGTGTGGTGCAGCTATTGACTCAGCACACCACACAGTGCCAGAATGCGCAGCCCGGGGACCTCAGCGTCACCTCTTGGTGACACTGATTGGTGGAGATCTCTCGCTGCGGAGCATTGTAGGCGTGATGCTCTCCAATGAGAGGTGTCGAGCGGGAATGGCTTTCTTCTGTGAGACTGTAGTCTCGCTAAAGGAGGCCAACGAACGAGAGAGGGAGAATACAGTAGATGACCCCTCTCACCGCCGAAGAAGGCGGGATTCTAGGTGGTGCATACTTGCGCACCTGCTCCCGCTTCCGTGAATTCTCAGTCGGACTCATCCGAGAAACTAGGTACGAATGCGCAAGCTGATCCTCTGGTGTCTCACTCACGGATGAAGAGGGTTCCGCTGGGTTTTTGTGGGTTTTGCGGGTCTCCTCCCTCGCAGAGTCGCACATTCCCGAGCTACGGGTCGGGGTTAGTACGTAAATGCATTTCCCAGCGAAAAAAATCCCAAAAGTGATTCGGGTATTTTATTAAATATGCGTATGCACAACATAACAAATTATGTCTAAGCCTTCTTCACCTTAAAAATGGCATAAAAACTTCCTGATACATGAATTACTATTACTGAATTAAGGGAGATTAATTGGTTTTTGGGTCATATTTGATTAATTATATAACATTGAGAACAAAAGTAATTAAATGTACAGTTCAATAAACGAAAATATTTTGTATGGATCACAAACAATCCCTGCATCACGTATTTTCAGAAAATAAGTCGACGTGAATTCATACAACGTACTCGTTAGGTCTCAACAGGTCGGTTGCACTTGAAAAGCTTTCATAAAATAGGAAATATTAATGGTAGTTTTATACGGCGCACTTTAAAGAATAGTTGATATTGAATTTGAGCGTTGTAAATATTATACTACGTTTAATAAAGGTAAAACAATGGGATGTAAGTTGCAGAATACCTATGTGTAGGTTTAAGATTGATAGATTTATTATTTTAGACAAACTGCTGTCGTAATATCGATTTTTTAAAACAAAAATTTATCTAGACCTGAATTTCTAGGTTTCCGTCGTAGCTAAATATACTAACAGCCTATAATCTTAGAATCAAATAAAAATTAAAATGCGTCGTCATCGTCGTCATCACTTCAACCAATGGACGTCCACTGCTGGACATAGGTCTCACGTAATGACTTCCACAAGGCCCGATCTTGCGCCGCCTGGCTCCAGCGGCTACAGGTTACCCTCTTTATGTCGTCAATCCACCTTCTGGAGGGTCTCCCTACACTGCGCCGTTCGGTGCGGGGTCGCCAGTCCAGCACCTTCAGCCCCCAACGTCCGTCGGTCTTTCGGACTATGTGTCCCGCCCATTGCCACTTCAGGTTCGCGATTCGCAGGACTATATCGGAAACTCTGGTTCTACTACGGATCTCTTCATTTCTGATTCGATCACGTAGAGAAACTCCGAGCATAGCCCTCTCCATCGCACGCTGAGTGACTCTGAGCTTCCGCATGAGGCCTATAGTCAGCGACCACGTCTCAGAACCGTAGGCCATCACTGGCAACACGCACTGTTCGAAGACTTTGGTCTTCAGGCACTGAGGGTTATCGGACGAAAATATCTGGCGTAACTTCCCGAACGCAGCCCAACCGAGTTGGGGTTAGCTCACTACGATCTTAGATATATTATTTCCTACCATCTGGTGTAAACAAAAAAGCCAGCCTTCATTCTTTATAAGCCACGTTTGACAACAATGGCATAAAGGCTTTAAAACTTGTTAACAATCATTTCACATAAATTTTTCAATTCTCCAGTTTATTCTGTTTCAACCGTAGATAAAATATTCACTGCATTTCTCTGTGATCACACTATACGACCCTATATAGAGAAGTTAAGATGTATTTGACTAGCCGGTTGATTAATTTACACTGCACTTGAGAACGGCAGCTAAAGCCTTGACATACTCCGTACAAAGCTCGACGCACAGTATTGTTCGCTTATATTATGTATACACATCTAAACATGCTTTAGTTTGTTATTGAATGAAAATTTTGATAAAAATTAGTGCTATAAAGTATTTTTTTGATTAAAACTTTTAAATTATATCCTTGATTATTTAGCTAGGACTATATATAGTTCCGGAATCTCTGTCATTATGACTATATTATCGGCAAATCGCAAGTGAGTGATGGGTAACGTTCGGTAAATTACGGGATATCTTTTCATCCACAATTCGTCAGTGTCTGAAGGCCAAGGTCTTCGATCAGTGCGTGTTGCCAGCGATTACATATGGTTCCGAGACATGGCCGCTGGCTATGGGCCTAGTAAGAAGACTCGGAGTCACTCGGCGGGCAATGGAGAGAGCTATGCTCAGAGTTTTTCTACATGATCAAATCAGAAATGAGGAGATCCGTAGGAGCAAGTCACCGAGGTAGCCTACCGAATTGCAAAGCTGAAGTGGTAATGGGTAGGGCATATAGTTCGCAGAACCGATGGACGTTGGGGCCCGAAGATGCTAGAGTAGCGGCTTCGTACCGGATAACGCAGCGTCGGCAGACCCCCCCCCCCCCACCAGGTGGACCGATTACATCAGACGGGTCGCCGGCAGCCGCTGGATACAAGAGGCGCAAGATCTGGCCCAGTGGAATTCATTAAAAGAGACCTTTGTCCAGCAGTGGACGTCCATTGGTTGAGACGACGACGAAAACGATACATAGTTCTAAGTAGTCTTGAAATAATACAGGGATTGGTAACCTTTTCTCATAGCAGCACCAAAAATGTTATGAGATTGTTGGTGCGTTCTTCTAATTTATTTATTTAAATTTAACAAAAACCACTGCAATACATTATACAAATCGAAGTAAACAAAAATTTTATGAGGATATTGTCGCGGGTCACAGGTGTTACGAGAATATTGTTGCGGGCTATAACATTTGTAAAAACTTTATAAAACCAACACTACATTATACAAATCTAAATAAACACAAATGTTATGAAGATATTGGTCGGGGCCACAAATGTTATGAGGTTATTGGTGCGGGCTATAAATTTATTTGTTTTAATTTTATCAAATCCACAACATTACATTATACAAATCTAAGTAAACACAAAATTTATGAAGACTTTGGTGTGGGCCCCAAACGTTACGAAAATGTTGGTGCGGGCTGTAAATTTATTTATTTTAATTTTGAAAATCCACAACATAGCATTAAACAAATCGAAGAAGACATAAATATTATGACGATATTAGAGCGGGCCACGAATGTTACGAGAATATTGATGCGGGCACTTAATTTATTTATTTTAATTTTATAAAATCCACACCATTACATTATACAAATCTAAG
The DNA here is from genome assembly GCA_015832385.1 of Elymnias hypermnestra. Classification (NCBI taxonomy): domain Eukaryota; kingdom Metazoa; phylum Arthropoda; class Insecta; order Lepidoptera; family Nymphalidae; genus Elymnias; species Elymnias hypermnestra. Next base: position 88,371 of record JACTOM010000912.1, read on the forward strand.
TAAACACAAATATTATGAGGATGTTACTCAGGGACACATTTTATTAATGTTTGCATTTATAACCATATTTATTGGTACCTTCATTAGAATCCTTGCTTGGCACCGCAACTTAGTGGTTTAGGGCCGCGGGTTGCCGGCCCCTGATCAAATATATAATAATCTCGTGTAACGACGTCACCGGTCTTACTCCTCTGAAACGACTTGATCGATAGAATGGGTTGTTAATCAATTTTAGCTCTCCTACCCCATTCGATAACTAGATAATACGTATTACATCATACATGCGTGTCGTAAGAAACTCTATCGATTAACACTTTAATTTTTTGTTATATATTAGCGTTATTTTCATTAACGCTTTAAAATTTATAAAGGCTTGAGGACACAATGTTTCTATACTTTTTCTGTCTGTACACCGGGCGCCACCTATCTACGAGCATGATTGTCGACCCGTTGAATACGAATTTCAAATCAGTTTAGGCCGTCCAGCCTTCAATTTCGAGTAAACCGTAAAAAAGTGCTACCGCCACTTCACATCAAACTAGATCTCATAAAACAATACGTCAAAGCTCTGGACAAGGATGGTGATTGTTTTCCGTACTTGAGATAAATGTGAGACAATAGCTAATGTTTTGTAATTTTCACTTTAGTATTTCGCAAAAGTTATGACATACATTTTTGAAATTTACCCAAGCTGCTCTCTCCGTATCATTCATTTTACCTATAAAATTAGCATCCTGAAGTAGAGGTCTAATTTGGGGTCCATTAAAATTTCCTTCTTTTTATTTGACATCACTTAATGACGGAAACTGTTCGATCAAATACCGAAAACAATCCTCATCCTTGTTCAGAGCTTTGACGTATTGTTTTATGAGACCTAGTTTGATGTGAAGTGGCGGTAGCAGTTTTTTGCACTTTATTCGAAATTTATTTATTTATATACTTTATTGCACGTCTACAATAACAATATACAATGAAAAAAAACTTAAATATAAGAGAAATAAAAGTACAGCAGGCGGACTTATGGCTAAATAACAATTTCTTCCAGACAACGTTGGGTTAAAAAAAGCTGAAAGTAGAATAGGAGGTAGGCAATAAAATAACCCTACATACTAATATTTACATTCTACTACAATTATAGCAAAAAATATAGTAATAAATTAATATATATATAATATTATAACATAGATACATAGAAACTGAAGACTGGAAGGCCTAAACTGACTTGAAATTCGTGGATAGGTGGCACAGATGTACAGACAATTTTTTTGGTGCTAGTGTTATTCAATCTACAGAAATACATATGCTTCATAAACAAATACTCGTGATTTCTACAAAAATTTCGCATTATTTCTTCAAGTATATTGCTAAAAAAATAAACTTGTGTTGTTAATAGGGTGCCAAATCTGATCGGAATTAGTTAATGCTTTAATTCCTTTACTAAAATACTAGTCGAATGTATTAAATGATAACTCAAACATTCCCTTTGAATAAATTTATATACAATTTTAGTCTTGATTTTCTTTACGGTCTCCTTCCAAATTTTATTTTCCGATGAACAAGAAGACTTGTGATTATCTTTATTAAGTAAATTGTAATTTCTTAAGAAGACCACCACGCTTTAACCACCACGACATAATTATTTTAAGTTACGATTCATGCAAGAAAGACGTTTAGAAATCCTATCTTTAATTTTGTATGTAATTTCGACGCTTCAAGTAGAATTAATAATTTCGTTGAATGGGCCAGGAATATTGATTTTACGGTAAACTCATTAATAGTATTACCTTGCTATGGAAAAATAATAACACAATTCAAAGAGCTTATTTTACAAAACAGTTTTTGATAATTTAACAAACTGTATCAATTTATTATACTAGTGACATAATGATGTTTTGTGATGTTTGCCGATGTGAATATTAGTTTTTTCACATAAGAAAATACAGACTATTCTGGATTCTGAGTTCTTAACTACAATTTTCAAAATTTTGGATATATATTATCTAACTGTTGTGGTTATGAGTTGCTTCAACCATTTTACTTCATATCATTTTTTTAGTCAATTAAGGCCCGTAAAATTATACGGAACTAAACAGGTATATGAGTGGTTTCTTTTTAAAAATTATATTTTTGGATGTTCTGAATAGACTAAAAATTTCCGAATCCGAGTTCTAAAGTTTTTCATCACAACTCGCTCGAAAATGATTACCAATTTTGACGGGAATTTAACTAGCAAATTGTTATAAATAATATTAAAATAGAGTAATGTACATGTCTCTCTACACGTGATCTTAAAATGTTTACAAATAATAAGTAAAGACACATTATTACAAATATAACGAATATGTAAACTAATATAAAGAATCAGATTTCCAGTATATACTTCTATATAAATTTCGAAATTGTTTTATAAGTACCTGTACTAATATATTAAATCTTTTCATAATAACTAAAACAACTGTATACTATATTGCACATAATTTTTTTATGATTCAACGTCCGTTGAAAACCAGAAGATTTATTTAAGTGATTTCTCAGCTAAAATCTGTCTTGGAATTTATTTAAATGATTGAATTGAGTCCTTGACTTTTATACTTGCCAAACGAAATCTTTTTTGTTCAAACAGTGGTATTAAATTTGGGGCTACATTAATTAAACGGGTAGCTATACTGTTACAACACGATATATACTATCGTTTATAGACATAGTCTTTTCATGATAAGTATCAAAGTATCAAGCATCTAAACAAAATAATTTAATCAAATGTTATCATCCCATTCATCGCACCATCTTATATACATTACACATACGGTATTGAAACGGTCTTTAATACCATATAATTTGATAGGATAAAGATTATTACAAAGGTGTGGATAATATGGTTTGATTATTGATGGCACTGTTGTTAACTTTTAAAATGTAAAAATTAGTTATATTGGCATTATTACAGTAGTTGGACATATGATATACAGAATTTTTTATAGGTATTAATACGTTCTATAATATTGTAGAACATTTTTTTGTTCTATTACAATAGTTTCTGCAGCGCACGTGATAACAGATATTTTGTTTCACACATTGGGTTACATTAATTTATTATTCTTAAGGGATTCCTATTTTTTTGAGAAAGTAATGTAGCCTATGACGCTTAGTGAAAACGCAGCTTTCTAATGTTGAAAAAAATTTGAAATAGGTTCAGTAGTCTTAGTGTGAAAACGTTACAAACATACATACATACTTACATACAAAAACACAAATGATTCCTTTTTATAATATCAGTTTAGATAGGTATTTAAGTTTTAAAAAACTATAATGTTGCATGACGTGAGGCGAAGTATTTCTTTTACTTGCAAATAAAGAACTGAATTGAATTAGATCCATCATGATATGATTGGCAGACTTTGCATTCTTCAAAACCACTTCCTTATGTGTTTAATTATGTCCTCATGTGTTTATTAATCTAAAAGCACGACGATATGACACATAAGTTTTGTTACATCGAATATATGGGTGTCTATTCTGGAGTTGATTGTTTCCATTCTCTTTCCATTACATTAATTCTTTGGTCTTATCCTATTTAAAATATAAAATGTAACACATTTTTGAAAATATTTTATATAAAAAAAGAACATTACCAAGCAATGATATCTTAGAAGTTTATTTTAGTATATTTATTCTAGAACTTTCGTGAGAACGTTTGTGGGTGGAATGATCACTCGGAACTTCTCAGTGCAAACATTCTGCGATAATTGTAAAAGGAATTATCAATTTAACTTTTGATTGCTAGGACATTTTCTTTGTTACAGTGGCATTTTTATTTAGATTGCTTTATTTTTGCCTGGAATTAATTCATTTTTCTCTTGCATTCTTTCATATTAAATATTGTTGACTTCATACGAATATAGTTAAATAATAGATTTTGGTATTGGTCCAATAAATAGCACATATGACTGTCATAAGTGATATATTCGAAATGACTTAATTTTTTTTTATTTTTACTATTACAGTAAACTCTCTTTGTATATGTCTTGTTAAAATATTTTTTTATTAATTGAATGAGTTCACATGCAGTTTTTAACTTTGTTGTGGATGACACATGAGGTTAATACGTTTTATTCAAATAATTAATGATTAATGAAATTCATTGTTTTTATTTATATTAAAGAACGTTGTGGTATAAAAGAAGATGTAGCGTCTAAAATTTAGAAAAGTATACTTAGATACTTTGGGTAGAGAGAATGAATGAAAGGAGACTGACAAAAAGGATTTATGAGTCAAGAGTGAATGCGAAAGTTGGAAGGAGAAGACCAAGGCGAACGTTCCTGGACCAAATCCAGGACTTTTTAAATAACGGCCAGGTCAAGAGTACTCTAAACCGAGGAACTTATATGAAAGGTTTAACGAAAATGAAAGAAGCGAAGGAGATATGCAAGGATCGTGGTAAGTGGAAGGATGTGGTCTCTGCCTATCCCTATGGGAATGAGGCGTGATGCTATGTATGTATGTATCTATGAGAGATCTACATAAAAGTTTAAAAGGTTCTATTTATGTAGTAAAATTGAGAAATTGGCTTCAAAAATCAGTGTACTTGTCATATTAAATGTTTGTTTGCTTTAATATATGTTTCACGTGGCATTCTGCTATCAATATATTGTACAATATATTCCGTAATAAGATTTTTGTAATGATTACGCTACCCCTTACGAGAAATCAAATCGGTTTTTTCTGACATAAGCTTTACTTTCATACATTGAAAAGCTTTTAAGAAAACGTGAATAACTTTTCGAAAAACAGAACATGAGATTGTAAATTAACTTTGTCTTTATAAAATACTAGCAATGCCCCGCGGTTGCGTGGCAGTGGAAAGTCTACTAAGTCGGACAATAGATTTTGCTTTCGTTAACATACAACTTTTATTTGACTTACTTTTTATTCACTTTCATATTATTAGATACATATTTACATTAACAATGTAATTAATATACAAAATTTACTTTACAACGAATATATATGTAACTAATACATTTTATATTCGTAACATCATTTGCGTCGGATGTCCGACATTAGCAAATTTAAAAATACTCTACAGTATTATACAAAAATTCTTGATTTCAAGGGGGCATTACCTCCTTGAAATCAAGGATCAATCAATCAAAGATCTTTTTAAATCGCTGTAGTAATTTTTAGCTTGATAAAAATAAAAACACTATAGGTTTTGTGAGCTAATCCACCAGTCGCAGGCCCAGATATAAGGGTCCCTATAATTTTCTTTAGATTGAACAACCCTAGAATTTTTTAATTCGTTATATCTTTAATAATTTAGTCGTTCAGTAAAAATGCAGCTTTCTGATGGTGAAAATTTTTTTGGTATCGATCCGGTAGTTTTTGTCTGAAAACGTTACATTCGTACATAATCGTATACTCGTATACTTAAAACAATAACGTTTCCTCTTTATAATATTAGTTTAGACTACTTCGAAGTCGGAAAAGGATCACGCTCACCTTGCATTTTAATGAGTTACTTAATGTTTATTAGCTAGGTCAGAAAATATGTGATTACATATTAAAAATAGCTTTCTAATAACGGAAACAGAAATATTAGACGGATAATGGACGCGACTAGTGCTTCCAGTATCAAAGTGAATATAAAACGATGACTAAACCTGTCGACAAAGGCTAGTTTTTTTTAAGAACTGTATGGAAATATTGATATAAAAATTAGATAGTCGTATTGTAATAAAGAAACCACTTAAAAGGGGATGATTTCTATTTATCTAACATGACTATTTCTATTTATCTTTCAAAATAGTCCAAATAGAGTCTTCATCCAAACAGTATCTTATAAATAGGTATAAAATCTCCCACAGCTCGAGCATTAATGTTTGCTTTATTTATTACAATAGCAGTTGACAATACTAAATAAAATATAGACAAGCGATACTTGTCTATCGAAGCAAATACGCAAGCACTCATTTCCTTATCAGAGGTTCTGGGTTTGATATCCGGCAGGGTAAATTTAGAAAAAAAAATGTTTTTCTAATTTCTTTGAATTATATATATTTCGATTGGCAAGAACATCTAGCCGTAGCTAGATGTTCTTGCCAATCTTCTTCTTCTGCTAGATGTTCTTGATGTGTAATCGAATCGTGGCCGTGTTACTCGAGAAACAAAGGCATCATTAAGCAATAAAAATGTATTTCGGCACGATGCTGTGTAAAACCATCGGAGGTAAATTACCTCCGACTCGTTTAAAGCGATTCCATCTAAAACTGTATCATTAGTTATAATCAGGTGAAAAAACAGTCAAGCGCTAATCTATCAGCAATAGAAAGTCTACTTTTTGATAACAGCAAACGATGACCTACAGTAAATTGACTGATGAGGAAATGTAACATTTAACGTTCTGTTCATATTAATAGAAAACTGGCTAGTAAATCCAATGGTCTGCATGCTTGTCAGCCAGACATGGGGTTCTAGGGTCAAGTGAAGGGTCGTGTAAATTCAAAAATTGATTTTTTTATTAAGATTTTCTCAATATTTGCCTGAAGTTGGGAAGTTGGCGATTTGCTCCACCCCTGTGCCTCTGAGCACGTTAAGCCGTAGGTCATGCACCTGATATCTCAGGTCGTGTCGTCTTCCCATCACATCAGGATGAAGGAATACATAGTGCACTTGTCTACTAAGTCTGCAAACCCTCTGTGGAGCAGGTTGGTGAGTCTATGCTTTGATAACTCTCTCTCTCTGTCTCTCCAATGAGTGCAGAGTTAGCAGTGGGACGTTAAAGGGCTATTACTTGCCTTTGGAAAAACCTTTTATAAAGTAAATCTCTAAAGTTACCAAATGTCAATTTACGTCTTTTCTTCGCTATGATTAATATTAAATAAGAAAAGACAACTTCAAACATATTAGTGACATAGAAGGCTTAGGCACGGATTAATTAAACATAGATAAGCGGCATGACGCCAAAGGAATTCCAAAATAAGCGCACTAACGACCCATTAGTGTTTTACTGTTGAATATAAAACATAAAAGTGCTTGTCACTGGGATGAATTGCTAAGTGATGACCTTCCTTTCAAATTTACTTTTACGCAGAAGGAAATTAAATAACAGTTTTTTCGGATTCATTATAATACAATAGACCAGTGATTATCTATGTCCATGTGACCACTTTATTTGACGTAGATATTTTGTCAGTTTAATAAAATATTATATTATGTATTTAAATGGGACATCATGCTTTGATGTTTTTTGTGTCTTATTGTGACTATATGTAGGAGTTAAATTGGTCTAAAATCAGAGAGTACGATCAACATATCAACTTTAAAGTGTATTTTATTAAGTATTGTCTGTAAAAACTCAAGGATTTTATATTCTATTTTATAATATTTTTATACCGTTGAGAAAATAAATTGGTTTTCTTTAATTTCTCTTTGCACTTTTTTGTTTACGATCGGAGAGAATTCTCAGGCATTTTAAGATGTGTATAAAAGAACTTAATTTTTATTGTATATTCGTTGTACTTTTTCCTAATGGAAAACATTGTAAGTAACTCCGTATATCCTTAGATGGGTTAGCGTGCTGGGTTTAAGCTTCAAACACCCTCACGTATGACTAAGGAATTTTGTGAAAAGTTTTTTTTTTATTTTAAGATGAAATGCGCATGGAAGCCTATTCTATTTTTCACGTTAGCTCCAGTTTTGTCATCAAGAAAATTTTGTTTAAAGCTCGCTCGACGTGAGCAAAGTTTTCAGTAATATGCAAAGTCCAAGTTGAAAGAAGAGTATTAACGCATTTCTTGAGAGCAAACTTTACGTTTCAAGCTGCAAATTTTAAAAGAGCTAATTTTGTTAAAAACTGAGAATAGAATGTGAAGAATATGGTTATAAATCAGAAGTATTTACATTATTTTTTAATGTAATTAAATAAAACGAAAACTTGCATTTTTGTGTTTTGTACATTGTAATGTCTAAGTGACGACTTGAGTTACTGTGCAGTAGAAATGTTACTTATGTAAGAATTAGTACTATACTAGCATACCAACTGCCTCATTGGTCTAGTGGTAAGCATGTTCGACTACAGAATTGAGGTCCTGGGTTCGAGTACCAGGTCGGGCCAATTCGTTAAGCCGTTACGTATACGTTAAGACGTCGGTCTTGCGCCTGATCTCTCTCCGGTCGTGTCGGATGTCCGTCACATCGGACTATGAGAGTGAAGGAATAGAGAGTGCACTTGTGTACTATGCCTGCCAATCCGCAGTTGAGCAGCGTGGTGGGTCTATGCTCTAAAAACCCTCCCTCCCCGGAGTGAGGAGGTTTGTGCCCAGCAGTAGGACGTTAATGGGCTGCTACTTCCTTTTTTTTAGCATACCCGCCCAATTTTGACCGCGTACCCATAAAAATAGACGAAAGAATGGCATTTCTTTAATACTTTTATGTTTTTTTAAGGATTTAACAAGGATTTCCAATTATAGTTAAATATATCGCTGTCCCCGAAAAACACTATTGTAATCGCTATTACGTTAGAATCGGGTTTATTTAAGAGTCGTTATCTACAAATTTTTATGATCGGGCGATGAATATTTTTGGATTTCCATTCAATAATGATCTTTATGTTTTTGTTCAACGGATAAAATTAGTAAAAGATTTACACCATCAATAATGCAAAAACCTATTACCAAATCTCAAAAGTTAACATTTTAGAGTAAGCGGCTAGTACCATATATATCTAATATATAAAATTTCCCTGTTAAATATTGGTTACCGTACTCCTCCGAAACGGCTATACCGATTTGTACCAAATTTTATACGCGTATTCAGTAGGTCTGAGAATCGGCTACTATCTATTTTTCATACCCCTAAGTGATAAAGGTTGTTCACCCTTAAAGTTTTTTTTAAATTTCTGGACGAAATTTTTGTTATAATTTTTTTGTGATACAGCATACAAACATACATACAACCCTAAATTTTCACCTTTCTATCACCAACCCCTATTTTTTAATAACGATAATAGTAATTATACGGCAAAACAACGTTTGTTGGGTCAGCGAGTGGCATATAATTTTGCTGCTCTTGCTGCAGCTTTCACAACTCCTGAAAATGATCATCTAATAATATGTTTACCGTAATATTAAAGTCAGTTTCATGGAATACGAGTACAATGTCATTTTACGAATAGAAAGAATATTCATATTTAGCATGGAACAATATCACAAAGAACGCTTACTTTAGCAACACTTATTTTGATTACAGTCGCACACAATCGTGAATTTAGATAGCGTTAATTTTTTCCATAGTTTATTTCATTAATGGACATTTTCACAATTTTCTTATCAAATCTAGTGCAAAATTAAATTCCCTATTTTGAATGAAAGAATCTTCTTTTTAGTCTTGATAGTTTCAAGATATTCACAGTTTATTTGCTCCTGTAAAATTGGCATTTTCCTATTACGATTTTGTTCGTCGAGGACGGCGATATATGGTTAACATATATCTCTGGAGAAAAATACATTGATTTTATTGCTGAAAGGTTTAGCTGTGGTCACAACTGATGATAAGTGATGATACAGTCTAAGATGGAAACGCGCTAATCTGGTTAGAGGTATTTTACCCTTTATGCTTGGTAACTAATTACGGCCAAGCCAGACTGAGACAAATTGGTAAATGTAATTTCCTGAATTCGCCCTACAGAGGATCGAACCTCTGCTAGCAAAGCGAGTACTTGCACCACTAGGCCAGCTAGTCCGTCAAAAGAAATCATTCCACTTCAACATAAATTATTTGGCATCTCCTTAAGTACTTCTTTAAAGAAATTCCTGAATCTTTCAGAAATTTCTCTGCCATTCTTTGAGTATCATACGCCCTTGGTAAACATCTTCCTTATTAAAACCAAGGCATTGCGAGTTTTTGCAACAAATTGCGCTCGTTCAGATTCAATGTAAAAGAGGATTTATATTGTCCTATAAGAAATTCTCCAAGCATATTAAATAGATTTTAAAATGTTACTGTTTTTTATATGGACAATTCGTTGAGGTCCCGCTGCGGTTTTAACATTCTTATTTTACCTAAAACAATAATGATTTAAAATTGTAATTTAGTCAACAATGCTTTTATTTTATCGAGTGTCAATAATGATACTAATATTTAGCAAATTTAATTCTTTTATTAAAAGGAAACTAATTGAGAAATCCTTCTATAATTAATAAAAAACTACTTAGAAGATAAAAAAGCGTGGGAGTTAATGATTTTTTTTTAATGAAATAGAATTTCAAAATATATGTTGTAATGATGTTGTCGAAGAAAAAGGGGTAACCTGACTGTGTTTCACGTGGGCTCTTCTCGTAACTTTAGATTCCAATTCGTGCATCAAAATATATGTTTGACGGCCTCGCTGGCGCAGTGGTGCGAGTATTCACTTTGCGGAGGTCCCGGGTTCGATCCCCGATAGGACGAATTTAGGAAATTGTATTTTCTAATTTGTCTGGACTGGTGGGAGGCTTCGGCCGTGGCTAGTTACCACCCTACCAGCAAAAACGTACCGCCAAACAAAGAGATTTGTGTACCGGTACGATGCTGTGTAGAAACCGTAAGGGGTATATCGCTTCTTAACAGATTAGCGCGCTTCCATCTTAGACTGTATCATCACTTACCATCAGGTGAGATCACAGTCAAGTGCTAATCTGTCCGCAATAAAAAAAATTGTTAAAAAACTGTATTCGGTGACACAAAAGTGCTGTTGAAGTCTGTTTGAACAAAGAATTTCAATTTGAATTAAATACATGTCTCTATCACACACGGTAAATCAAAGTAATTCGAGCGATGTTTTATTTAAATATAAATTTGATGCGAGGAATAAATCTTAATTAAACCATACAGAAACATTTCAAGTATAATTTGATAATATTTTCCTTGAGAAGCCTTGGTCTTTCATTTTACAATTAAACATAATTATTCCTTTGAATTGACTTTCGCTCAATTTTCTTAGATATGAAGCAATATCATCACAAAATTAAGTTTTTTAATTGCTGACAGATCAGTCTCTGATAGTAATCTCACGTAATGGTATGTGATAACATAATCTTAGATGGCAACGAGCTAAACTTGTAAAAGGTCTTATGGTTTTAAGCAAATTCGTATTTGAATGCAAATTAGAAAACATAATTTCCTAACTTTATTCTGTCGGAAATCTGAACCTTTGCTAGCGAAGCAAGAACTCGCATCATTGTGCCAGCGAGACCTTCCAATCATGATTTAAGCTAAAGAAATTGTAATTACGAAAATTATTTCCAATTGAAGCCGAGAAAACCGAAGTGTATTGGGTACTGAACTTCTTTATTATACTTCTTTTATTATACTTATTCGGTGACTAGATAAAATAAATCTCAAAAGAATAAAAGAAAAGACCAAATTCATAAAAGTACAGTCAGTTTGCAGAAAATTAAAATAGCAATGGACGAGACACATGATGAGAGAAAATAAGGAAAAATCGACAAAAATAATAACTGAATGGTACCCCAAGGAAAGTAAAAGAAGTAAAGGAAGACCAGTAAAGAGATGGGAAGACGACCTGAAGAAAGTAGCAGGACCAAAATGGCCATGCACTGCAAAGGATAGGTGCAGATGGAAAGCATTAGTGGAGGCATTCGTCGAAAGACATGCTGTGAGGAGGGACGAACCGATTGCCGAGAATATAATTTAAGTTTATATAAAAAAACAACAAAAAAGGCTTTTTTTAATATATATAGTAGCTGTGCAAGGCAGTGTCACCCGCGTAACTCCCGCTCCCGTGGAACCATGGGTAATTCCTGATTAAATTGTTAATCTAAACCGTCTTCGAATCCACCTGAAGACACAAAAATATTCAACAAATTTGGTCCCGCCGTGTAGGAGTTGGAGGAAATGGAACCCAGGACCATTGCTAGAGAAGCGAGTAATCCTATCATTGCGCCAAAGAGGTTGTTAAAGTTTTTGGGATATATATATCAAATGATATAACAGCACTGATTTCTTTACTCAAGATGGTTAACGTAAATTCAAATTTATTACCCTTGTATATTTAAGCGTATAAAAATATTTTTATTGATACAATCTTGACCTTTGGTTACATCAAATATGTGCTGACAATAAATCGTATTATAATTTACTTCTGTGTTGGTCCTATCATAACTTACGTAAACAGACTGCGATGACAAAGCTTACATAGACGAGAATATATGATTTTAAGAAAATATTATATTATATTATATTTTAATTTTCCTTGGTGCCAACACTTATGAATGCTAGTGTAAGTTGGGTATGGCAGAAGAATCTCAATGCGGTAGAGATGAGAGCGTTGAGAAGTATGAGTGGATGGAAACTGAGTGACAAAGTAAGAAATAGTGTCATAAGAGAACGTTGTGGTATAAAACAAGACGTAGTGACTAAAATTGAGAAAGGTACGCTTAGATAGTTTGGGCATGTAGAGAGAATGAATGAAGGGAGACTGACAAAAATGATTTATGAGTCAAGAGGAAGGGGAAGACCAAGGCGAACGTTCCTGGATCAAATCCAGGACATTTTAAATAAGGGCCAGGTCAAGAGTATTCTAAACCGACGAACTTGTATGAATGGTTTAATGACAATGAAAGAAGCGAAGGAGATACGCAAGGAACGTGGCAAGTAGAAGGACGTTGTCTCTGCCTGTCTATGTATGTCGAATTGACTGACTTTCAATAATTCAAATATCTAATGTTAAAGATATCTTACAACGTCGGCCAATCTTTTTATTAGTTATAATAATCTAAATATTAAATGCACAAGTACTGTTTATATTTTTCTCTTTTTCATGTTTTTACTGTTTAAATAAGAAGAAAAAATGGGGTGTGACTGTGTTATGGTCACGGCGGTTTGTTGTACGTGAATATGTCTCGTAACGTGGCTTTCCCCTCCGTCGTGTGCGATGTGCTACAGTCCTTACTTAGCACAATAAATTCCTTGATCCTTTAGTGATCCAGTGGTGTAATTGAATTTCGGATGGAGGTGTTTAATATGTAGCTACAACACAAAACTGTACCCCCGTTATTGTTATCATTCGTTTTTTGAATTCCATCCAATTGCATCGAAGATATATTGTATACAAGGTGTTAGAAGACCGCTTCCGAAAACGAAGACAGACAAACGAAATTGGAACAGATTAAAAAAAAATCATAATTTTAAACATTTTATTAGCATTTACGCTCCATCATGCTAGCGCCTGTGTGCGTGCGTTCGTTGACCCGAGCGTCAGCTGATTGTGTTTAATTGCTGGTTCTTTTTTTTAGTAATGTTTTTTTTAATATAAAATGTGATTTTGTTTAAATCGGTGGTGATTTTTTTCATCCTGTCATCAAAGATGGTTTTCGAAAGCGCTCTCTTAATACCTTTTATATGGAGAGTGCGAACTGGTAGTAAGAATTTTTTTTAAACAAACAAAAGGCTTACACAATGATGGAGAAAAAACACAACAATAAGTAGATATATTTCTTTATTTCCATTTAAATAAAATTCTTTAAATTATTTTCGCTTAATTAGCGGAACCCTTATCAGGGGAAGTGCTGACCGCCGGCACACAAGTATAGCTGCCAGACCGATACAAAGCAATGATATTTATTACCGCTTGATTTACGTTGTGATAAATTGCTTCCCTTACACGGAAAATATATTCCATTTATAGCGTTTTTCTTTTAACACCTTTATTTAACATATCGCAAGTCCTGTAATAAAATATAATATGAAATACCTTAGTAAATTTAAGTCATTTCCTTCGCCATCTACTTCTTAACATAACATACAACATATACGACTTTTCGTAACTACGATTGTTAATTAAATTTAAATAATGTATAAATATCAAATATTAACAACAATACAAGTTTATTTATTTATTATTTTTAAAAATGTATTTGTACTTAAAAAATCTAATACATTGATCATTGAATGTTTGGAAAAAGTATATATTGGCAGAACGTGAGAAAGTTTTGTTTTTATGATATTAAAGCGACTTGCCGATTTTTTACTCCATGATAACAAAATCCTCCTAAAAATATGACCCCTATCATATTTTTTTAACCATTCTCCTAAAATCAAGTTATCCTGTATTCAAATAGGCTCAAAAAGCACTTTTAAAGCCTCAGTAGACTGTCCGTGACACATCTACCACCGGTTCGGAAAGTTGATTCCGCTGAGAAGAAATTGGCATGAAACTGAACGAATACTGTTTCAAATATAGTTTTGTATGTGGAATGCCGAGCGTGTGGTTGTGCTGTAAATACAGCTGGAGGTCCGCCCAAATTGGGATACTCGCGCAGCACTTGAGGAAGTAGTGGGTGACCACCTTTCCCTGTCTTCTGTGATAAGGAAAATGGTGGCTAACAGAGATTACTGGCAGGTGATGGCCTCCTTCTATGATATAGTCATGTTACAGACGAACAGAACGAGAAAGAGAAGAGAGGCTGCATCAGCTTTTATGATCCACCGGAGACGAATAGGGCAGCGTCGCAACACAATCGCAGGATTCGGCACAACCCGTAACTCTACCCGTGGGGTAACGGGTATTCCCGACAAAAAAAAAATCGGATATAATATGTAATATTTTGCTTCCGTGTGCAACTGGAATAAAGTCCAAACATTTTTATCACATCCATAATCTTATAATATGGGTATGGCTTTGGCAATAATTTTTGACATATTTCTTAAAATTATATAAAGGCATATCCATACTAAATACCAAAAATGTCAAATTACAGATAAAGCTTTATACTTTTATTTATTTGTAACAAGAAGGAAATAAAAAGGAATTGCCATTTCAATGCTAACGAGGGATTCCAATAAAAGCCTCTTTGGCTTTAATTTGTTTAAGGGCAACTGTTTTCCTCTACAAATACTTAATACTCTTTAAAATAAAGATGCAGAATTTTCTTCTCATTTCATTTATTGAAAATTTGCCTTTGTTAGCTTTGCGGTTCAAAAAGGCCCTTTGTAAAAAGTTCAAGTTACTTGAACTGTTTCCAAAGCTTTATTACCTCGACGTTACCAACAAAAAAGGCGCTTAGAAGTTTTGATATGTTCGATAGTTAGTTGAAGTTATATGAGTTTGGAGAAACATAAAAAATAAGTTAAAACAATTAGGCCATATCTTTATTAATATAAATATCTCTACGATTTAACGAACCCAACCTAAATTGGACCTGCTGAGAATTCAAGACCTTACCTAGTAAAGCAGTATTAGCGGGTTAGCAGGCTACGTATAACCTTTTAAAATATATACATAACAAATCATCAAAAAAAGAATAGTGCCTAAATTAAACTTCTTAAAGTTATTACGTAGAAACAGCTTTTAAACATGTATGTGAGGTTTTAACAGATTTATCGCAAATGTATTCTGAATCGCTGTTATCCACTACAATGGAAGAATTATTAAACAGAAGTTCAATAAAACACTTTTTTTTTCTATATATAAATTATAGGAAGAGTGTGATCTATAATAATTGCGGGAATCGGAAACCATCTGCCGGAAAGAATACGAACATTTCTAAATATTGAAAATACATATTCTAAAAGGAAATTTAATCACACGATTATAACATCTTTTCTTTTCCTCGTTACAAAAACGATCTGCCGCTTACGTGTTATTTATAAGAAAGCCAGAAACGCGATATTATCTAGCTACGAGTCTCGAATGAGCATTAAAAGAGTCAGGAAAGATGCGACATAAATCTGCAGTAATAAAGAACGAGCCGCAATCTCTAAACGTAAAATATTCACGAGGCTTTGTTCGTTTTTAAAAGTCAATATCATTAAATGAAAGAATATTTTAGACTCTGAATATTTTTAAATTTATGCTTTACATTAATGCAGTATATATTCTATATTTTCGGGAAGATACTGCATACTTTTGTATACTGGTTGAAATAACAGATTATTTACGAAAAACAAACCATTCTGGGAAAAAGTCATTATTTTATTTTTTATTTCACTATTCCGAAATGTCCAATGCCACAAATTTGTCATAAAAGTATTCAAGAAATTGACGTGGATAATCATAACTTATCAAAATCATTTTTTACTTATTACAAATATTTTTTTTGCTGGAAAGGATCATACGGCATTTTTTGCAATCCATGTAGAAACTCAATCCATCAATAGAAACTTCGCTATCATTTATTAAATTCATAGCATTCCATTTTTCGCAAAAAAATTCTTTGAGATTCCTTGTTGGTTTTATTGCGTAGACGTAATCTTTTGGTAACAATAGGACAGTTACGATAGAAAATCGGAAAATTTATACGTCAGTCTTTGTTTTTATAGCACTTATTTCTATCGTTTCAATCCTAGAATCAAAACATTAGTCTAATTTTAACAAGTCTAGGTTTTTCCTACGAAAGTAGAAGAAGATTTACATACATACATACATAGCATCACGCCTCATTCCCATAGGGGTAGGCAGAGACAACATCCTTCCACTTGCCACGATCCTTGCATATCTCCTTCGCTTCTTTCAATCTCATTAAACCTTTCATACAAGTTCGTCGGTTTAGAGTACTCTTGACCTGGCCGTTATTTAAAATGTCCTGGATTTGGTCCAGGAACGTTCGCCTTGGTCTTCCCCTTCCAACTTTCGCATTCACTCTTGACTCATAAATCCTTTTTGTCAGTCTCCTTTCATTCATTCTCTCTACATGCCCAAACCATCTAAGCATACCTTTCTCAATTTTAGTCACTACGTCTTCTTTTATACCACAACGTTCTCTTATCACACTATTTCTTACTCTGTCACTCAGTTTTAATCCACTCATGCTTCTCAACGCTCTCATCTCTACCGCATTTATTTTACTTTTGTGATTCTTCTGCCATACCCAACTTTCACTACCATACATAAGTGTTGGCACCAACACTCCAGCATGCACTGCCAGTCTAGCCCTTTGAGACACCATCTGGCTATTCATAAAAGCATGCAGAGCACCATTTACCATATTCCCTGCATTCACTCTCCTTTCGATATCACTTTCACATGTTCCATCTTTTGTAAATTTAGATCCCAAGTATACAAATTCTTTCACCTCTTCCACTTGTTCCCCATCTATCAAAATATTGCCATTCATCATAGATTCATCTCGTTCAAAAAGCATAACTTTCGTTTTGTTTACATTCACTTTCATTCCTTTCCCTTTCAAAGCTTCATTCATAATATTTAGCATCTCCTGAAGCTCGTTAGCGGATGACGCAAGTAAGAAGATTTATCAAAGCTAAATGATAATTACTTTATATGAATATCAGCAAAATAATAGAAATATCTGCCTGAATATAGAAATGCATTATTATTTTCTCGAACGAAATAAACTAAGCTGCCTTGTTACATAGACAAAATAATAGAATATATTATGAGCACAATTTTCATGCTTGTAATTAATATTTTTTCCTAACCATCGAGACATTTTTTTACATAGTTTTATTTTGTAGGAAAGTGTAAAGTAGTTTGTATCTAATATGCAATATTACATTATTATACTAATATGCTTGTAATGATGATATGAATGAATATTTATTATAAAGTCAGGTCTTGTGAAATTGAATGTTTTTTATCAAAACGTGTTCACTATTGAACACTCAGTTAATTTTATTCTTGCAATGTCTCTTCATACATGTGAAAGGTCCTCTGAAAACGCTTCAGCTATTACGAGTATTAGCCCGGACAAACAAACAGATACATAAATAAAAAACAAGTACTTCAGACCAAGTTCAAGTGAAATATTGAAAAGGCATTGATTTATTACGTTATTGGAAAATACTAGACATGATATTACATATAAACCTTTTATTTATAGCTTAAAGTATTTTATTTACAGCGTTATATATTATTTTCACTTATAAAGTCTTCTTGGCAGTTCGGACGGCAACTCACATCTCCTTTATGTAATAAGTTTCAGAAGCCTTCACGTAACTCAGGAACAGAGTTTACTTTGGTAAATTTGGGTAAAATCGAATATTGAGTTAGAAATTAATCGTTCAAGAGGTTGTACTAAACATGAAACAATATAAAGTTTAAACTTCGATGTCCTTTTTAGCTTCCAGTACGCAACATTGTGAACTTTTACGTGAGCTTTCAATAGATAGCGCTGCACAATTTTGTTAGTGAATATTTGAAAATACAACATCAGTCCATTAAAACGTCATACTGCTGGGCACAGGTCTACTCACTCACAATTAAGAGGGGTTTTAGAGCATAGACCCACCATGTTGCTCCACTGCGGGTTGGCAGGCATAGTACACAAGTGCACTCTCTAATCCTTCTCTTTCACAGTCCGATGTCATTGAAATCCGATAAGACTGGAGAAAGATCAGGCGCAGGACCGACGGCTTAACGTGCTTTTCGAGGTACGGGGGTGGAACACATCGTTAATTTCCAAACTTCGGGCAAACGTTGAGACCCGGGACTCGAACCCAGGACTTTATGTCTATAGTCGAACATGCTAACCACTAGACCAATGAAGCAGTCATTGGTCTAATGGTTAGCATCAACAATAACAACATCTACTACAAAAAAAATGTAATTGAACTTGACTGGATAGAAATTTTGAAGACGTCTGAAAATTTGAACAAGATATTTTTATCGTATCGGATTGCTGTCACATTGGACTTTGAGAGTGAAGGAAAAGTGCACCTGTGTTAGTGGATACACTTGTGTATTTTGTCTGCTAACCCGTAATGAAGCAGCGTGATGGGTCTATGCTCTAAAAACCCTCTCTTAGTGAAAAGGTCCGTGCCCAGCAGTGGGACGGTAATGGCTTGTTACTTACCTTTTTACCTTATATATAGGGATTTTTTTTAGCTGGGAAATGCTTTAGCGCAATTCAGATGAAGTTAACCTCCATCCGACAGTGACTCACTGGCTGCACCAGAATACCCACTAAAACCCAGAAGAACCCTCTTTATCTGTATGCTGGGGGCCAGACGTTCGTTGACGCATTCAGCTCTGGCACTCCGGATGAATCCGACTTAAGGGTTCAAGGAATGGGAAGCAAACGGGCAAAACCACGCCTTTTGGCACCCCTTCTCCTCCGGCGGCCGGGAGGAACATCGACCGAAATCTTACATATAGGGATTGGGTAAAGTAAGTAAGTAGCAGCCCATTAACGTCCCACTGCTGGGCACAGGCCTCCTCGCTCCAAGGAGTGAAGGTTTTTAGAGCATAGACCCACCACGCTGCTCCGCTGTGGATTGGCAGGCATAGTACACAACAAGTGCACTCTCTATTCCTTCACTCTCATAGTCCGATGTGACGGGAATCCGACACGACTGGAGAGAGATTAGGCGCAGGACCGACGGCTTAACGTGCTCTCCGAGGCACGGGGGTGGATCACATCGCCAACTTCCCAACTTCGGGCAAATATTGAGAAAATCTTAATAGAAAACTCAATATTGATTTGTTGAGTTGGTCCGACCCAGGACTCGAACCCAGGACCTCATGTCTGTAGTCGAACATGCTAACCACTAGACCAATGAGGCAGTTGGGATTGGGTAAATAGTTGGAATTGAAAAGTAGAATCATACATTACGCCGAGTTATAATTAATGAAAAACATTAGAAATATAATAACCGAACTGTCCGTATTGGTAAATTGAGAACTAGTTACAAAAGGGTCGATGTCGAGTTACAAAGGAGAAGCTTCCGACACGAACATTCCATTAAGCTAGTCAAATTCATATTACAAAATTCCTTACATATGTGGCTGGTAGAGTCAAGCAAACTTTCTTAATTAATGGGAGATATGCGTTGCATGTAACGTTCGAACGAATTTTCCAATACTTTCCGAGGGTAATTTAATTTGATTTTTTTTGTAAATATTAAATATATGTTTGCTGAAATTATAAAACACAATTTTAGGAGTAAAATGTTAAAGACCAAAACCGTTAATTTTGTATTTAAAAGCTTAGGTCAAATTGTGCAAATTGTACATCTTGGCATATTTGAACGTTTCTATATACGAACAATTATAGACAATTTAATAAAAAAAACTGCAAAAGGCAATTGACACACCATCACGTCCTATTACAAAAAGCATATTTTAATATTGAAGATTATTTAAGTGACAAAAATGTTTGGACTTGATTCCAGTTGCACATGAAAGCTAAACACATTGTAACGTACAAAAACTATGTTTAAAGGAGTAACCGTTGAGTTTCTTGCCGGTATCGCCTCATCAATCGCGAATCAACTTACTGGCGATTCAAAAATACTTTTTGAGCTAACATAAATTTGATCATTTTATCCTATGCATAAAAAGGTCAAATCTATTTACACAATGTGGTAGTGGAAAAAACACTGTTATCAGTTAAACTCTTGAGCATATTTGTGTTTACATGCTCCATTTCATTAAATATTTGTTAAGATTTTTAGATATGATTCATTTAAAACAATTAAACTTCTAACCAGATGTTAAAACCATTAACAAGACAAACAAGCTATCGAAAAAGCTAATGTTTAAATTTGCCTTTAATGTCTTCATTGTTATTTCACCAATAAGATGTTTCGTTTGAATATTTTGATGCGATATCTTTAACACTAATCATGTATAGTGGAACCTGGTTATTTGGGATCTGAAAGACCAAGAATGTTGTACCATTTATTGAGGTTTTCCTTTAATCCAGTTTTCCTATTAGGCGACTTTCCACAATCATAATCTGGTAGTGGTTT
Source organism: Elymnias hypermnestra (assembly GCA_015832385.1). NCBI lineage: Eukaryota > Metazoa > Arthropoda > Insecta > Lepidoptera > Nymphalidae > Elymnias > Elymnias hypermnestra. The sequence goes on from JACTOM010000912.1 coordinate 109,074, forward strand.
TAATTTTTCAGATAGTGATAACGTTTTATATTTACGCTTGGGTATTCTGTACGTTTTACTCTCTTGTTTTTGGGTCAAAACCTAAAATAGTACTGACAAACAAAGCGTGTATGAAAGACATTCAAATGTTTGTAAACAAAAGTGTTAAAACCTGTCCTAACCCGATTAATTTGTCTCATTTATAGAGGGAATTGAATAACAGAGTCCTAATTATAAATCCTAGAAATCAGATGTCATTTAACACGGTTCGAAAAACCACATTATTCAGTGAAAAGTACGAGGACCTCATTGCAACTCTTATTAATAGAAATTTCTCATTTATCCAAATTTTACTTGTGGACAAATATTTCTCAAGGCAACATCTGACACTGAGATCAGGCATCATAAGATTCATATTCATAGTCATAAGATAGCCAAGTAATAGGCGAGGTAAATTTTTCATCTCAAAAGAGTCAAGCAATCCTGGTCATTCCTGTGTAAATATAGGCAGAAGTAAAATCGTGCACAAACGCAAAACACTACCAATTACAATATTAAAGGCAGTGAAATTTATTTACAATCAGTGTACAACAATTAAGTTCGGGAGCGATATAAATTATTTATTGAAAATCATTACTGTCTCTCGGTGTTTTGAGCTATCAACAACTGGACAGAGTTTCACTTTATGTCATAATAATAAATTGGAAGTTACAAATCTGGAATGATGCCAAAAAATTGATTTAATGTGACTAATGAAGTTATCGCCAGCCCTTCGAATTTACTCCTATAAAAGAAATGTAAAAAATTAATGCAAATGTCCCCAAATAAGCTGTTCGTTATAATTTACGCGACAGTTGGATTCGATTAAGGTACGAATAAATTCTTGTAATAAACTGCTTTGAGTAACGCAAAACTCACCTTTGCTTATTTTTTTATTATTGAAATTGAAATTGAATTATTGAAATTTCCCATAACATGAAAGGTCATAAGATTTTGGTATAATTTTGTGACTACTCTTTAAACGTCCCATTTTTGGGCACAGCCCTTGGCACTCATAGATGTGAACCTTCACATTCTAACGTAATGGCGTCTTTTAAATCAATGAATGCCGGCTGCACGCACGATAAAACGTGAGTCATTGTAACGTGTCAAACAAGCGATAGAGAGGCACGATCAGCCTAATTCCGTTACTTATTAGAACAACAATTTTTCATCAGTAAATATTGTGGGGTAACTCAGTTGAAATTACTAAGGCGTTCAGACTATAAAAGACATGCATCAGGGCTATCTGCAACGTAGAACCATTTGAGTCCTGCCGATCACTTTTTAAAAGAATACATGTCCTGCCTTTTCAATGTATGCAGATAAGAGATGTGTATGTATTTGTTAAAAATATCCACAATATTTTAACCGAAATTGCGAAATTAACGCAGAAAGGTCGGTACGATATCCCAGCAAACTATATGTCTCAAAATGCTGAAACAGCAGTTACACGAAAAACGTTGCTGGGAATGCTGTAGAGATATATTATTGAAATTGAACAATTGACGGTAAATCTTCTGAAAATAAAACTCGAGAAAATACTTTTCGTTTTTCGTCTTCGTCTTTGTATTCGTCTGCGTGAAATGTTTCTTGGTAGCATTATCATAAATTTAGGCAAATTGTTTTACAAATGGGTAACATACTCGCACTGCCCTTTTAGTTGGAATTTCCAAAAATTTTTTTTAATAGACTCCATCATGTCAAAAAAAGAATTCTGGCCAAGTTTTACATACATAAAAGATATAGTTTTTCAAATGTTAAGTTTGAATTTTTTAAATGTGAAAATTTGTTTTTTTTTTAATTAACATCCCCGCAACCCCCTTGCGGTTGAAATTTCGTAAAATTCGTTGTTAGCTGTCCTTGGCAAAAGAAATATTCCTACCAAATTTCAAGTCTCTACGCCTTATGGTTTCAGAGATATCGTGATGAGTCAAAAGATACCTGGATAACTCTTATATCTAGTTTCAATTTGCGAAGAATATGCTTTACGTCATGGTCTCAAATATAATGCATGCAAATCGGAATTACTCATATTTCGTTATGGTAGGGGTCCGCAGAGAGTACCCCCACTGCTGTTAAATGGTTCACCGGTTCAGGAAGTGCAGCGGTTTCGGTATCTCGGACACATCTTGACGGGATGTCTGAGTGACGATTTGGATATGGAGCGGGAACGACGCTCGTTGGCTACACGGTGTAATATGCTTGCTCGCCGTTTTGCAAGGTGCTCTGATGGGGTTAAGGTTACTTTGTTCAAAGCCTACTGCACCAGCTTCTATACTTCACAGTTATGGCTACAGTATTCCAAAAAGGCCTTTAACACCCTCAGAGTACAATACAACAACGCCCTTCGCATCCTACTACGAATGCCAAGATTTTGCAGTGCTTCAGCTATGTTTGCCGGCGAAGGCGTTTCCGACTTCTATGCGATCATACGCAAAAAAATCGCTGGCTTTTGGGAGACGGTTTGCAATTGCGAGAACAGTCTCATTAAAACCGTTGCTCAGGCATCCCCCGATAATGTGTTCTTTCGTGCCTGGTTGAGTATGCACCAGACGAGGAATATAAAATAGCGACTTTCTATTTGAAATTTAATAATTTTTAATTTAAATTTTTATTTTGCATTAATTTATTGATTTTAATTTTGGTATTTATGACTTTTTCATTAACTTTTTATTTTATTTGTGTCTCATAATTTAAAACTAAATGTAATACGATTTTGTTTAATTGTTAAATCTCTTGTGTTTATCTGTACATTTTATTTCGTTCATTCATTTATTTTGGTTATGTAAATTCTATGGGTCTTAACCTGAAATAAATCAATTTTATTTATTTATTTATTATTTATATATATAGATGGCGATATTTTATGTATTGATTCTATATATTGACATTATAATTATTATTTGACATATGGCTTTAAACCATTATTGTAACTTCTTTATAAACTTTTAACTTCTTTATTATATATTTGCATACTGTTAAGTTAATTGAATGTTATGATTTGTAACGATTGCTATACTATCTTGCTGTACAACATACTTGTAAATAAATGATTATTATCATTATCAATGTTTTCTAATGACGTTATCCCGTTTTCGGTCAAGAATTCCATTGCCCGCAAACCAATTTTTCAAGCAACCTTTTTTTTTGGCGACATGTTTATGTTTGCTAATAGTAGGTGATGATCCAGTCTAAGATCATATCGTTGACCTGGAAAGACATTATTGCATGATATGTTTTATTGTATTTCTTTCTTAATAAGGTAAGCCTCTATAAAAATGTCCAAAATTGTGCATGTTGAGGTAGCCTGTAAGTGGGGTATACAATATAGACATTCTCAATTCAATATTATGTGAAGTTACATTTTATATAGTATACAACGTTGGCTTTCTAATAAATAAATAATAATGGTTTCTTCACTTCACATGTTCGTACTGGATCGCTTATTTTGTGCTTGGCGGGACGTTTTTCCTGGTACGGTGGTACTGCTAACTACTGCCAACGGTTCCCACCAGTCTACACTCAGATAAATTATAAAATGCAATTTCCTAAATTTGCCCTACCGGGAATCAAACGCAGGACCACTCCTAGCGAAGCGGCACCATCACACTAGCAACCAGAAAACGCAATTTCGAATCCATAGCAGACACTGTTAAGTTTTAGTTTATAAATATAAAGTTACATGTTTGATTGTTCTTCCCAAGCCATCATAAGGTGTTCGGTGGAAAAAAAAACCATCGTGAGGAAACCTGCTTATCCTGGGAGTAATTCTGAGATATGTGTAGCCTGCCAACCCGTAATGGAGCAGGGTAGTGGGTTTATATAAGTGAAAAGACCTTCACTTATCTTTTTCGCTGGAAAATGTATTTACGCAGAGACTCCAATTCATTGATCGGGAGTGTGGGACTCGGAAAGCTCGCAATACCCTCTTAAACCCAGAACCTTCATCAGAAACACCAGATGATCAGCTTGCGCATTCCTACCTGGTGTCTCGGATGAGTCCGACTGAGGTTTCACGGAGGCGGGAGGAGGTGGGCAAACATGTGCTGCCTTTGGCTGTGAGAGGGGACATCTACTGCATTCTCCTTCCCACGTTCGCGGGCCTCGTTTAGCAAGACTACGGTCTCGCAGAAGAAGGCCACTCCCGCCCATCACCTCTTATTAGAGAACATCGCGACTTTTCTTTACCTTGCATAGAATTCAAAATGACTACTTTCTCTCAAACATCCGGTATAAAAGCCAAGGTAAATAAAAATGGATCCCCAAATTTGCCGCCCCTAAAATCTTCCCTAGATTTACACTTTCACAAATTGCTGATAAATCTGCAAGTGTAAAACGCAATATAGTAAAAAGGCTCGTTGTTATGCACAAAGTCATGACTTGATTAGGTGCTAAATTGGCACTACAGCACCGCAAAATTTGGAACGTGTCGAGGTCAACTGCAAATTGCCGTCCATCTAAATCCAGAGCAGAGTGAACTATTTAGTCAGAAATTCAGGATCACTGAAACTGCGCGTTAAATATGACGGCGTAGTAAAACCACAATTTTGTACGCAAAATTATTTAACTCTTCGTTGACGGAATAGTAAATAGACTTTGTGACAGCTTAATCTATTTTTGAAATAATCCTAATTAGGTTCGAGAATAACGGCCTCACTGGCCTATTGACTGCCTCATTGATGTTAGCCGTTAGCATGTTCAAAATCAAAATATTCTTTAATGAAGTAGGCTTAAAAAGCACTTTCGAATCGTCAGTCGTCTGTCCGTTGGTAATAAATCTAACACCGGTTCGAAAAATTGATTCCGTTGAGAAGATACCGGCAAGAAACTCAACGGTTACTCATTTGAACATAGTTTTTGTACGTTACAATGTGTTATGTGTAACTGGAATCACGTCCAAACATCTTTGCCACTTAAATAATCTTCAATATTATAATATGCTTTGGTAATAGGAGGTTTTTAACATGTTTCTTAAAACCATATGGAGGCAAACTCAGAAGTGATCTTACTTTAAATGCGTATGCTCAACGCGACAAATGATTTCTGAAGCTTCTTCACACTCACGCACGCACACACACACACACTCACACACACGCACACACACAGATACACACACTCAAAAATACGTAAACACACTCACACGCAAGCACGCACACAAGTACACATGAACGCACGCACGCACGCACGCACATACGTACTCACACAAACACACACAGGCAAACACGCTCAAACGCACACACGCACGCATACACGCACTCACCCATTTTTATTGACTAGTTTTTCCAAATTTTTAAATCGGCAAATTCTGCTGAGATTTGATATTTTGAGTCTTTTTATATACAATGTTTTCGTATTCTTATTTTGAATATTCCATTTAACTAGAAATATAAACTAAGCTAATAATTTTAGTTTCCTCTTGCGAGTGGAATACAAAAATATGTATAAACATATAATTTCAAGTCAGAATACGGAGTCCTTTGACTTTAGACTTGACTTTTAAATTGGGACAACAGTCTTTCTTTGCAAACAAACAATTGAACAATAGGTGTCTACGAAGAAATGTTTTGAGGTCAAGAATATCCTCAGGGATTGTTATAAACTGGCGCTGTAATACATTTAAAATATTTCTATTATTTTTCTTTCAATTCATTTTACTTTCAATAACATTCATTTTAAAATATGAAACTTAACATTTTAAATATTTGCTAATTTGACTTAAATCTATTTTTTTTTAAGTATTGGACTAGCAAAACAAGTGGTTTGTCCTTAAGACTTTTTAGTGGTTTTAGAATGGAAGCTCACTTCGATATTTTCTTAATTCTAATAAAAAAAAATCTTCGTTATATGTCTTAATGGTAATAATGCAGTGAAATATCTTTAACACAATAAGCAAAAACTTCGAATTACTGTTCAGTTTCTTACTTTTTGCTTGTCTATCTCTTTCTACTGTTTAACTCCACGACGTATTTACGTCAATAGTAAAAGTATATGTGATATAGAACGTATCTTAATAATGTAAATTATGTACATTATAATTCTTTTATACTCGTGCAAGTGACTAAATGGCTATATAGATTTGGATAATGTCTTATTTTCAAGATGACTTGAAAATGAGTTACATTGACAATACTTTTCGGACTTTCCAATAAAGGCTTAAAGTACAGGCTTATACAAATTTTGAAGTGTTTGTTTTTGGATTCAGGTACTTCAACAAAAAGGTTTTAATTGACAATTCGACTCTGAAAATAACGAGTTAGTTAGAGTTAGAGAGAGAAACTACGCAGATGAAGAACTAGTAACAAAAATGTATAGTGTACAAAGTTAATAAAATATTGGTATTTTAATCGAAATATAATTTCAGGAACTTCACCATCTTGGGAGCAATTTGTGAGGGAGTCGCTAGTGCAAGCTGCTTGGCCTGTCGCTTTGGTGCCTCCGCCTCGTCGAGCGTTGACTGTGGACAGTCAGTAAGTTAACACTTTTTTATGTTGATACTACAACCTTAGAAGAAAATAGCTTAGAAGAATTTAGTTTTTAGACTTATGGAAATATGGAAGTAATTCCTATTAACTGACAAATTATGAAACGCAAGTTTAAATCTCCAAAGATGTGACTCTGAATTTTACACCTTCGTTTCATAAGATTTTGGCTAGCCGGAGTGCGACGCGATGTGCGGGTTGGATGCTCCGACTAGCCCCGTTGCGTTCGTTCGGCTATGCCGGAGTGCGACGCGAGGTGCGGGTTGGATGCTCCAGCATAGCCGTGGAGAACGATTGATTATTGTTGGTTGGCTAGCCGGAGTGCGACGCGATGTGCGGGTTGGATGCTCCAGCATAGCCGTGGAGAAGGATTATAGTTGGCATGATGATTTACACATATGAGCGGCACATGACTTGACGGCGCGGATAACAAGCAACGACTGATCTCTTCACGTGGCTGTCGAAATCTTCTCTTCGGAATAATTTGAATTTGAAATTTTCTATTCGAAATTATTTGAATTTATTTTATTAGCACACGCGAAGAGGCCAGTCGCATAAGGTTTTATATAAGTTCCCTACAAGGTCATTCAATGCTTTGGTCATTTTAGAGTTCAATTAAATCATAATTATTACTAATAACATAATACATTACTACTAATATAAAACTAATAATTATTAAGTTAATTCAAATAACGTAACATTCCCATAGGGGTAGGCAGTGACCACGTTCTTCCACTTGCCACCATCCTTGCATTTCTCCTTCGATTATTTCATTCTCATCAAATCTTTCATACAAGTTCGTCGGATTAGATTACTCTTGACCTGGCCCTTCTTTAAAATGTCCTGGATAGCGTCCAGGAGCCTTAGTCTTCCCCATCTTACTTTCCCATTCACTCTTGACTCATAAATTCTTTCTGTTAGTCACCTTTTATTCACTCTGTCTACGTGCCCAAAACATCTAAGTATACTTTTCTCAATTTTAGTCACTACATCTTCTTTTATACCACAACGTTCTCTTATTAATTTAAACAACAAAAACAAATAACTTTAAACAACGACTATTTTATTTTGATTTAATTCACTTAATAGTCCGAAAATCTAATATGCCGTTATAAAGCTGTACATATTTGGATACAATATACAATGGCTATATTTTATAACTATAACGTTATAGTATCGTAATGATATCCTTCTTCTCCTCCTGTCATGCTGATGTGATTGTGATGTTCCCAACGAAGCAGATTGTGTCATCTTTGCTCATCAGCAGCTAAGTGGATTAGCTGGCTGGCTTTGGTATTCAGCTCTTCCGCTTCCTGATCAAACTAATGTTTGGGAGAGTTAAACCATGAGAATGATTTTTTCTGGGTTATCTTTGGGCCTACGCTCCTATGATATAGAAATGCAATGCAAGCGTTACTCAATCCCAAATCCTAATCATTATAGCTCCCTATTTTTAAAAGTGTTTCTCATTATATTTATTTTCTTAGAAAAAAATTAACTTCTTTAAATGAATACATCAATCCACGAAGACAAAAATCAATAAGCTTCGAAGTAAATAAATATATGATATGAATAATTTAAGCTTTGTACTTAAAGTAATCATAGCTTTTTACGTATGATAAAAATAGGCAATTCCTAATAGATTAATTGTGAGAAAGTTATGAAGTACCCCCAGTTATGGATATAGGTAGAACGTCCGTTGCTTTAAGAGACAACGACGTCGCAGAAATTTATAGTAATTTAGCAATCTACGGAATATTTTGGGGATAATACGTGTAATATCCCCAAAATGTAGCTCGATATACATAAATCAAGAAAGAAAGACAAATGACCAACTTCGCATAATGTTTACGATCTGGAATAATCACTTTTTGCGTAAATAATGTAGTCTTTTCCCTGAAGATAAAATAAAATGTCAGTAAAAGCCGGTCGCCCACCGCTCATAAAAACTTACATTATACGAACAACGGCTTAGATGTTTTTAAAGGAGAAAAATTATTAAAAACTTTTGTTAGATAAACAAAAATTTCGTCACTGAATCTACATTTTATAAGAGTTTATGTTTGATAAAAATAAACAAGGATATTGATATTAATAATTCATCATTTTCTGTGAAGAATTATATATAGCTCTGAAGTATTCCAATGATGTTTCTCTTTTAACGGGAACGTTTGTTATTCATCTTTATACCAATTAGATGGCGATTTTTTAAATATTTTCCTATGTGAAACAATATCAGTAAACAAACAAACTTTATTTATTTAGGTAAAAAACGTATCTAATACAATGAAGTACCCTGAATATCTAAACTCGGTAAGCCCGTGTCGCAGGGGTCTGTTGCCTTCCCAATAATCACATTATATCAAAAAAAAAAAAATGCAATGTAAGTGTATATATGTTGTATAAAGATGCCAAAGTTAATAAATATTATAATTAGGAATTATTGTAAAGTAAATCAGACCTTATTATCGCTGTATTACAGTACATTTTAAAATATCAAAGAAATCTCTTACTGTTATAAAGTAGCGGTTACTGTCACAGTTATTTTGCCTTTTTTTATTTTTAAGTGTATTTTAACGAAAGTAATTTTGAACTCTAATATTTAAAGTTTCATATAATTAATTCGCATAAATTAACCTTGCCATTTCATTCTGTAAATATCATAACATTAAAGTTTTCATATACATAGTATATTTTATATTATACTGTTGTAAAGATTTTAAAAATGTACTGAAAATTCATACACACATTCGCTATTCAGGCTATGAGAAAACTATAATATAACATTGTTATATTTGCTTTGAAATAAAAGTTTATGATTACGATAATGCATTGTTAACTATAACGGAAGAAAGGCTATAACAGTTTCAGCTTTGAAGCATATCGACTAATGCATGTGTGACATTATAAATATATTTTATATGTAACGTACGTACATACTAATGGTTCGCCTATTTGGATTTCATTTCTAATTAAAAATCCTAAATGACGATGTTCGTCCCTGCTAATCTCTGAAACAGCTGACTTAACTTAGATGACATATTATAAAAAAATTAATACCTGAGCCGAGCAACTTCATCTTTTTTGTATTTGGGAATACTAACAGCACATGTCAACTACTAATTGACATGATACGATAGTTCGGTCTCACCTAGGGCATTCAGTAATATAAGTATGTCTTTCTTTTTAAGTCATAATGTGTATTATCTATTTCGCTTCTCGGTTACTGTCGTAACAAAATATGTGTAGAGATAACACCAGACAATAGAAAAAACAAGAAATAAATCAGTTACAAAGTGACTGTTATTAACGGTCGTTAAATTAACTGTAATACACACGTTTACACGTTTATTCAACTACTATAAAATGAAGTTTTTGTCTGTTACCCCATGTCGTAACTTACACAATATGAATACAAAATATCTTGTTTTTTTACAAAAATTTACACGGCATATATTACACGGGAGCATGTAACTATTACATAAAACGACATTGGTTTAAACGAGTAAAGACTTATTTCACTTTCTGGAAATATTGTGCAATTCTATTTTTGATTAAACCAGTGCCTATTGTACATTTGTCTCCCGCCATGACTATATTATTTCTTTACAATGATTTAATTCTATATTAAGTATTTTAAGTTAGTTCTTTCACTCGTTGTTTTTTAACTCCTTGTATCGGGCTGTGACGCGATATTATGAAATTCAAAATAGATGATGGGCTTAACCATTAACTTATTCGCCTATTAAAAAAGACATTGAAAATGGTTTGGGTCTTCGTAACATTTATAGTACTTTTTTCCTTAAGCTGACTTGATGACAGGTTAGCTCTTGAGTGTGATCTCTGATAATAAGAGATGGCTAAAGGTATTTTATCTGTAATTTCTAATAAGTATCATACCAATAAGTCATGTTTTTTCCCTCTAGACATTAAGACCTAAATTTAGCCTGCCGGAAATATAATATAAGCGAGTACTTACATTCATAACCGCAGTACAGCCGTTAAAATAATCTTTTAATTAAGTATTGATTTCCTTTAACAGTTAGAAACCCGAACACTGCCGCCAATTTGTTCAGTCCTTTTTTAGTTTAAGATTTTGGGCAATTATCAGTCTCACCTTCACTCTGATGGTAAAGACGTATAAGGTAAGAAGCAGCCCTTAATGTGCTTCTGCCTGGTCACAGGCCTCCTCACATAAGAGAGAGTTTTTAAAGCATACACCGGCCACGGTCCTGCACTGCAGATTGTCAGGCATAGTACATAGGTGTATACGCTAACACAAGTGTACTCTCTATTCATTTATTTTCACAGTCCGAAATAGGAGAGATATACTGAGAATTTTGTAACAGAAAACTCAATATCGATTTTTGGATTAGCCCGAGCCCGGACTGGAATCCAGAACTTTATATATGTAGCCGAACAAGCTGACCACTAGACCAAAGATTAATATTTACTGTATATCACAGATGCTTAATTTGGTTTTATGTAAAATTTTGACGACTCTCTGGCGTAATGGATGGACTCGCTAAGGACTTGGGATTGATTCCCGGCAGGTCAATGTTAAAAATTGCATTTTCTTCTACGTCTGTATTGATGGGAGACTTTGACCGTGCTTAGTTACCACACTACAGCAAAGACGTGCCGCCAAACTAAAATTAGCGTTCTGAATGAGATACTTTGTAGAAATTACAGGAAGTGTATACCTCTTACGAAATTAACTTACATCTAAGACTATATCCCCACTTACCACCAGGTGTGGTCACACGTATACTCGTATTACATTGCCATAAACAAATATATAAGTATACTGTTAAGTTTGTAACACCTTATATATTTATTTATTTATTTTATTTATTTATTTATTTATCTTCACACACTAACCTAAAATATTACAAAACAAACAAACAAATGTATACATATATAAATATATATAGACATCTGTTTGCTGATACACAAGTGATAATACATAAAGAAAAAGTAAAAAATAAAATTTTGGCCTTAAAGTTAAACCATACAACATATACTTAATAATTATTATGTAGACTGTGTAGTTTGTGCAATATTTTCAATTGTATAATCCAGTGAACTCCACACTAAGCGAGCTTGTATTGTGGAGTTCTAGACTAGACTAGACTAGACTTCAGTAACTGTGAGTGTATATTCGTGATTATTTGTGTTTTTGATTATATAAGTGCTGTGAATAACAATGAAAACCCTGGAGGTAAGTTTTAATTTCTAAGATATGGGCCGGTGTTTTTCACTATCTCAAAGCTTAGCGCAACATGCTGCAACACCAAAACCTAAATTTAATAAACAATAGATATTACAATATAATTCGATATAGAAATAGAACATTATATAGTTTAACTATTAGCGAACATAAATATCATAACATTTGGTACTCTTTCATGGACAATTAAGTCCCAAGAGTCCCTTAAGCGTCATTCGACCCGCGGGGCAAAAACGACCGTGCCGGACGGGGCAGGCTACAGTTATTTCCGTTAAAGAGCACGGGCAAAATACGGAGCTTAATTAAATGCGCCCGGGCAGTCAAAGGGCTAAACTTTGGAGCAATTTTGGTTACCACAAAAATGATAGATATGTTTCCGGATACTTCCATCGTACATAATTGTTGCTTCATTTTAATTTACAAGTTTTCCCCGTTTAACGTATCTTTTTGAGGCATAATCCTTTCTTGTTGGTTATTATATGATATAATAGAGACCATAATTCTCCTCAATAAATGGGTTAACCAATACTAAATATGTCTTTATTAAAATCGGTTGTCCTCGAGATTAGCGCTTTCAATTAAAGTAAATAAACTTTTCAGATATATTCTATTAATATTGTGACATAAAAAATGGTACTGCTAGATGTTATTTACATATAAATATATATAGGCTCTATATATTCACAATAAGTCATAGATTTTGAATAAAAGATTAAATGTTTCTTATTTTTTTTTTATTGCTAAGACTAAGCGCCCTAATCTGGTAAAAAGCCATTTACCTCGTATGCCTTTATATAGCACTCGCGGCCCGTCCCGGCTTCGCATGGGTAGACATAAATAGGTACAGATATTTAAGTTATATGCATGATAATTAAAACGACCATATATTGAAACATGTTATGAAAAAATGTGATCCCTAATACTAAAACTAAGTAGCTCTGAAAAGAACATTTTAAGTGAAGCATAAAAATGTGTAAAAAAAAAACTCGAAATATTAAATGTCGCTTGCTTCCATTGCGTAATGAGCCGACCGGCGACCTCACTCGTCGAGCTAGTTACTCGTTGCGCTGCGTGGCGGCCGCCGCCGGCATGTATTTTTATTTTAATTTCATGATATCTTTTGAATGGAATTTAAAAGAATGTATGTATGGGTTAAGAATGAATGAATTACTCATCAAATGTTTACTCTACGCTGATGATCAAGTAATACTTGCGTCATCCGCTAACGAGCTTCAGGAGATGCTAAATATTATGAATGAAGCTTTGAAAGGGAAAGGAATGAAAGTGAATGTAAACAAAACGAAAGTTATGCTTTTTGAACGAGATGAATCTATGATGAATGGCAATATTTTGATAGATGGGGAACAAGTGGAAGAGGTGAAAGAATTTGTATACTTGGGATCTAAATTTACAAAAGATGGAACATGTGAAAGTGATATCGAAAGGAGAGTGAATGCAGGGAATATGGTAAATGGTGCTCTGCATGCTTTTATGAATAGCCAGATGGTGTCTCAAAGGGCTAGACTGGCAGTGCATGCTGGAGTGTTGGTGCCAACACTTATGTATGGTAGTGAAAGTTGGGTATGGCAGAAGAATCACAAAAGTAAAATAAATGCGGTAGAGATGAGAGCGTTGAGAAGCATGAGTGGATTAAAACTGAGTGACAGAGTGAGAAATAGTGTGATAAGAGAACGTTGTGGTATAAAAGAAGACGTAGTGACTAAAATTGAGAAAGGTATGCTTAGATGGTTTGGGCATGTAGAGAGAATGAATGAAAGGAGACTGACAAAAAGGATTTATGAGTCAAGAGTGAATGCGAAAGTTGGAAGGGGAAGACCGAGGCGAACGTTCCTGGACCAAATCCAGGACATTTTAAATAACGGCCAGGTCAAGAGTACTCTAAACCGACGAACTTGTATGAAAGATTTAATGAGATTGAAAGAAGTGAAGGAGATATGCAAGGATCATGGCACGTGGAAGGATGTTGTCTCTGCCTACCCCTATGGGAATGAGGCGTGATGCTATGTATGTATGTATGTTTTGAATGGAATATCCGATTTCAATAAATCAAAAAGTAATCATCAGGTATTGAGACAGTCTTGAATATTAAATTATTTATTTTGATAAAAATTTATAAATGGTATGAATAACACGGTCTGATTTTGATCGGCATTTCTATTGATTTGTTAAATGTAAAAAAGTAGTTATAGTGACGTAACTACAATAGTTAGACATATGATCTCGCGAAGTTTTTTGTACATATTGATATATTCTATAATATTGTCGAACATTTTTTTGTCCTATCATTAATACTCTTCATGCGATGAAAGACATTTTATGGGCAATTTTTTTACACCTTCGGTTGGTTTCAATAGAAATTTATAAAGATTTCTTTAGTAATCTAGTACTAAATATAGCCTATGTTATTCAGTGATAATGTAGCTTTCTAATGAAAAAAGAATTATTGAAATCGGTACAGTACTTTTGAGTTTATTCGTTACATACAAAAATACAAATCTTTCCTCTTTATAATATTGGTGTAGATTTATTTACCACTTAATATGCCATTACGGTATCTAAAGGAAGAAATCCTTTCTTTTTTCTTTTATCACCTATCACTGGAAGTTTTCATAAGCTTATTTCATTTAACTATTCCCATTAATTTATTCAAGATGAAGAGAAAGTGGCAGCTGGTCGTACAGTACGGTGAGTAGTTCTCAATACCTATTTAATTTATAAAATGCAAAGAGACTCCTTATTATGTACACTTTATCATAGCATTTTCATTTAAAATATTATTTTAATTTGAAATACGTAACCATAAATTTGTAAAAAAACATTTATGAATCTTATTAAAGTTATCGTATAAAGGTAAATTTAATGCCATATATATCGGAATGGCATTTAGGACTTAATATATATAATACTACTAGCTATTCCCCGCGGTGTTACCCGAGAAATTCTGTATAAATATCTCCATACCCGTTCTTAACTAGAGACTATGTCACGAGAGGAATATAGTATGTATATTCAGTTTTTAAAGTCAATCGGGCGAAGAGAGTTGGCTGCCTAGTATGTAAATATAATCTATGGTTTTCGCGCTTCACTAAGTCTCTATTATTATATTGGTGTTAATTTAAAAATAAGATAATAAGCTTAGATGCTTGGATGGTTTGGGCACGTAGAGAAAATGAATGAAAGGAGACAGACAAAAAGGATTTATGAGTCAAGCGTGAATGCGAAAGTTGGAAGGGGAAGACCAATGCGAACGTTCTTGGACCAAATCCCGGAGATTTTAAACAAGGGCCAGGTCAAGAGTACTCTGAACCGACGAACTTTTGTAAAAGGTTTAATGAGCATGAAAGAAGCGAAGGAGATATGCAAGGATCGTGGCAAGTGGAAGGACGGGGTCTCTGCCTACCCATAGGGGTAGGCAGAGACCGAGGCGTGATACTATGTATGTATTTATGTAAAAATAAAACTATCCTAAATTACACCTTATATCATCAGCTAGCTATCAGTGAGAGTTCCGGCAAGCATCAGAACAGGCAGATAAAAATTTTAGTAATTGATTTTAGTACCATATACATGTTTATACGAGTATATAATAAGTTGTCCATTTTAAATTTCAAGCAGAAACTCCAATCCTATCGATTCCAGGCAGAGTTACTTGTACGAACTGAACTAGAGTTTAATGTGTCTCTTTTGATTTGATATAAAAAATAAAATTATTTGAAAAATAGCTTAGGTTAAGTAAATGAATTGCTCTAATTTAAATCTAAATATAATATTGTAATGATATCTGGTATAAAAAATATAAACTAAATACCCTACTGAGTTTGTTGTGGACTCTTCTCAGGACCGGACGATTTTAAGTTGCTCTTTATTACCATCACTCGTACATTAGAATTACTGTATGGAAAACACAAATTGTAATTGACGAATCAAAAGTGCTGTAAAGGCCTACTTTAATTAAGATATTTTGAATATGAATTGAATGTTATTATTTAGATTTTAAGTAAATTAATATGGTAAAGGTTGTTTTTTGAAAAAGAAATGTTGAATGTAACGCGTTACGTAACGAAGCGGTTTATCATCCCTCAAGATATCACTTCAAAAAAATAAATTAAAGTTATATTTATATATGTAAAATTCAGTATTTAACATAAATTATTATAAACCCCTTAGCTGTTATTAAGTACACTTGAATTAAAAATAGGTCACGTAAGATCTGACTATAATCCAGAAAGCTTAGTCATCGGGCATTTTCAACATTCGGATACTTTTGAAATCCAACACAAAACCCTTTGAGCGATGAAATGCTTTGTCGAACGTTTCTCGATCGTTTCAGATTGAAACGTGCAAAAAAGAATGACTTTAATCAAACGCCTATCTCTACATCTATAGGTGCTAGTAAAATCAGGCCACATTTCTCTGTTTTGACTCAACATACGTATACGTTTATATATATATCGATGGCCCCTACGTGTAAGAGACGCGTATAAAATTTTTGAAGTGAAATTTCTTTAGGCGTGTGAGGGTAAATTTTTTTATGGTAATTCATTTAAAGGTTAGGTAGTTTTAATATTTACAAATAGAATGTGGCATTATAATTTGCCATTTGACAATTAATATAGTATTGTGCATAAAATATAAAATAAAATTAAATTCTCTTTTCTAGGCTTTAATTAAAAAACAAAATCTAATTAACAATTTCTATTATTGACAAAAAACACGAGGCATTTTTATTTCTAATTCTTCATTTAAGAATTTAATAAATTATTTGTTTTACTTTTCGACTATTTTAGTATTATAATGACAATTAAATTCCTGACATATTTTCCCTCCCCTTAAGTCTCAGTAATCTAAAGTTTTACATTTGTATAAACAAGACAAATTAGTTTGCCAAAGAAGTTTCACTTCTGTCATGTGTACGGTCACACTTTTAACTTTTTTTAAGCATCATGTTTTAGCCAAGTCCGAAACCTTTCATTAATTCAGGCTGAGGCAAATTAGAAAATGAGATCTCTTTCTTCCCTTCGTTCTACCGGGGACCGAACCCAGGATTTTTGCTAGTAAAGCGAAAACTTGCACCAATGTATCAACAAGTCCGTCACAAGTTACATAATAATGTTACATAATAAAAGGATTACGTCAATTTTGAATCCTGTTTCAGACATGATAAATTACGCTAACACAACACTGATTGAAACTTTTTTATTGTTAGTTTAGCATTGTTTTAATAGCATACAAACGGCTAAATGGAACAAGTACAAACAATATTAAACATACTTCGCGAATAACGGGAACGTGTTACATTTTCTCTCGGCACAACGCCTCACTAATTTTAATTAAATTGAAACCAAGAGAAAGGCTATAAAATTGAAAAACTGCTCCATTTAAATGCCTAACGGAAAGACTCTAGTTCGATTCCCTGCTCAATGAATCAGGAATTCGAATAAATAGTACGTTTATCTTAAAATTATAGTTTATTCAGCGATTTCTTGAGATTCGTTTTTTATTATCTATTTAAAGAAATCTCCGGGCCATGCTTGTCTGACTCTGCTGCTATTTATACTCTTGGACTTTCCCATTCCCACGTGTAGTTCGAAAAGGTGTTTAGAAACTATATAGAAATATCTCTTTTTTAAACATGTGTTAGTGAAAGTTATCTATTTAATTTCATAGAGCTTTATTTTTAAAACTCTTTTATTTTCTATATTTCACGTAGAATATCTTAATTTTAAAGTTGTTCCAACTATTTTGAGCATTAGCTGGAACTTACAGACAAACAAACATTTTTAAATTCGTCTTTGGTACAATGTAAATATTCTTATGCATATTCTTCTTTTTATAAGCGGAGAGTAATTTCAATATCATAAGTGTGTGTCACTGAAGGCCTAAACGGCTGAATCGGTTTATTTTTATATTTTTTGTGTGTCTTCAGGTGGGTTCGAAAAGAGTTTTGATTGACAATTCGGTAATGGATTACGCGGGTGAAACCGAGTGGGAGTGACAAGTCTTGGTATAAAAGTGTAGATTGTAACACCACCCTGAAGTAGATCCAAACCATATCGAATCAAGAATTTATTTACCCTACAATGATTAGTTATCCAACATAAAATCATCTCTAAAGCATAATAAAATTAATAAAGGCTTTATAGACTTTACCGGTCAATACAAATTTAATGCTTGAGTTAACTAAATGGAGTTATGATCAAGTTTTAATTGTCTATCAATATTGCCCAGCATCATAGGGTTAACAACTTTGCCGTCGTAATTACCATACGTTAGCGAGAACCCCTGTTAAATGTTACTTTGTATTGATCTACTTATATGAACATATCTACGGCTCTAATGTATAAATAGTCAAGTTTACAATCCGAATTTTGTAAGAAAGAGTTTTTATGCATTCTATTAGCTGCTTTTTTTCACTGCTGGAAAAGCGCCCTGCACTTGGTTACCGCAAGAACATCATACTTCTACACGATAATGTCAGACCACATACAGCAAGGGTGACTCAAAAAACAATTCTCGAAATTGGCTGGTCTGTTTTGCCGCTTTCTCCATACTCTCCAGACCTTGCTCCAACGGATTATCACCTTTTTTGTTTTTGAATTGAATTTTCTGAACGGAAAATCATTCACTTCAGAACAGGGGGTAAATGAGGCTCTTCTTGATTTTTTTCAGTCAAAACCGGCCAAATTTTATGAGGAGGGTGTCGACAAGCTAAGAACGAGATGGTAGAAAGTCATATCAAATATTGGAGAATATATTTAAGATTAACTTTGTTTTGTTTTATATCACCCAAAAATAAATGTTTGCAAAAAAATGGAAGTTAGTTAAGGACTCAACGTATTATTAGAGTGTCCTGCATCGAATCACACTAATGATACGTTTTAAGCGTCGTGTTTTATTGGCTAAATCATTTTATAAAAATTATGTTCTAGGTTGTTAAATAGGGCGATATTATTACAAATTTACGAAAACCTTCTAATGTCTAAAATTCAGGTTGACGTTTGGCATAAGAATATTGACATGGTTGAAAAAAACAAAAAAAAAGGTAATTTGTGACTTTGCTCCGGCTAATCTTTTAAATGGTTAGAAATACTTTTAATGAAACATAGTTCATCTATGGTATCTTTTATAGACTACAAACCCATGGAAAAAAGTAACTAGTGTAATGAACCAACGTGAATAACGCTTCGAAGGCTGTTACTATATCGTAAAATAAGTTTGAGTGCTTTGTCGTCATTTCTGAGAGGTACGAGTAAATATTTTTTTTTATGGTTATATTTTTATTTGTTACCATTTCTAATGTTTGGATATAAGGTACAACGGTAATATATGTTAATAACATTATATAAAAAAAGGTAGCCGTTCATCAATTTATGATCTTACAGCAATTATCTACACTTCACGATTTACCGAGTTATTACTACTGTAAGATCATAAATTTATGTACGGTAACTTTTTTTTTGGTATAATGTTATTAAATATTACGTTGTACTTTATAGCCGTATATTATAGATGGTAACAATTAAAATATTAGGACAAAAAAGTTATCGCTCGAAGTTATTTTATAATATGAGTATAGTAACAACTTTCTAAGCGTTAGTCTCATTGGTTCATTTCACTGGTTAACTTTTTTATGGGCTTGTAGTTTATAAAAAGCGCCTTAGATCAACTATCTCCCATTGAAACTATTGGTAACATTTTTTTCAAATTTTTGATTTGAAGGACAGTGGGCTGTCAGAGAATATGTGAATGTTATGATTAATTGTACAAATTCAGTTATATATACTACAAAGTCTATTGTTTGGGGTATTGTGATATTGGTTCGAGAGAATGGAAAATGAAAGATTGTAAATACTGATTTTTTGGGAGATCTGGTAGGCATCGCATTGATTCTAATTAGACTATTTGTAACTTTACGTAGAAATATCAAATCATGCAGCTATATCCTCATAGCCAATGAATCCATTTTGAAGTGTTTCAATCGTGAGCTTGTGAAAAATACCCGAACAAGTACATTCCAAAAGCCTGGTAAAGGCTCGTTCAATAATCATTGATATAATGTTATAAACTACATAGTTAAAACAGTAACTTATTACGTCTTCCCAAATTAGGGCGTGACCAATTGTGACTGTATTATTAGATAAAATCACAGCAAACTGCACAAATAATTAAACATTACAACTCAACCACTACTGTAGATTGCACACTAAAACAACATGGCAACGGCTTTCATTATATTGTATTAAATTATATTGGACCTTCCTATGGTAAGACATGCAAGTAAAGTTGCGGTCATACATACTACACCTGTATCTCATTAATTCCTGGAAGAGTAGTCCCCTGTCTAATTAATGCCCTAGGGGATTGAGTATAAAATGTTACAACACGATCTTTCGTGTTTATATACTAATCAGTTACTAGGTTAATTTTAAAAGATAATAACTACCAAGTTTAATTAACATAAGGAAAATAATCGTGTTTATATTCCTGACACAAATTGTATTCTGTTCATACTTAATTACTAAAAGCGCTGCTGCTACTAAAAACCAAATTTATAGCGTGAATATTACAAAATGTTTGAATATCAATGAAATAATGATATATCACACTAACCTATTTTGACGCTGGGAAATGCCTTTACGCACCCTGTTCAGACAAAATCTAAGCGGAAGTGTGGGACGCACTGGCAGTGAGCCAGAATACTCCACTAAAACCCAGCGATGCCCTCCCTGTCCTTTAGTGGAGCACCAAAGGTTCGGTTGACGCAATCTACTCTGGTACTCCGGGGTACTCTCGCCGGGACACTTAGGAAGGGGTCAGGAGAAGCGCAAACCTACGCCTCCTACCTCCCAGCCTCTTGTGACGATGAAGAGGAGCGTCTATAGAGTCCTCCCTCTGTCTTTCATGTGCCTCCTTCATCGAAATAACAGAAGGATTTCTCTTTCACTAATGTGCATTGCCAACTATACCCTCCATGGTCGCAGAAGATCTTCCTGGGTCTTCGCCGACCAATGACGTCAAAAGATGCTGCTGGGGCCTCCATGCCGGGCATTCACCAGAGTGTGCTGCACCGAATTAATGTGTGTATCACGCTCACGACAGGTGGGCGTTTCCTCTCAGCGAACAATCTGATGACAGGTAGTTGCCGAAACAACCAAGTCCGGCCAGCACCTGCACCAGCCTGTAAAAAAGACTTCCGTGCCCCCTAGACAACCAATTCTCTAAGTTTGGACGGATCGCCCCCACCATAACCAGACCCGTCGTTGGAGATTCCAGGTCTTCGCGCCACCTTTGGATGAGTGCTGTCTCTGTTAAAGGCCTAATTCTCCCAACATCATCGGCATGATTTGGTGCCCTTTCAGTACTTGCAGCCGCCCTGCACCGATACTCCCTGCAGTTCCCAAGGGGGGTCGCCTGTCATATATTACACGAACCTGGACTCTGCTCTGCCCTTAACTAAAAAAATAAGCAGTTTTTCCAAAGCCAAAGCAATTAAATTAACTTAATTCGGAAGATCTACCGTCTGCCTAATTGAGATATTAATGAAAATTAAAAAATATAAATAAATAAAAATAGTTTATTTCCATAACGATTTCTTACATCACACATACTAGGTTGAGACTATCTAGTAGGTATTTTCGTCCGATAATCCTCAGTGCCTGAAGACCAAAGTCTTCGAACAGTGCGTGTTGCCAGTGATGACGTATGGTTCTGAGACGTGGTCGCTGACTATGGGCCTCATGCGGAAGCTCAATGTCACTCAGCGTGCGATGGAGAGGGCTATGCTCGGAGTTTCTCTACGTACTCGAATTAGAAATCCGTAGTAGAACCAAAGTCACCGACCTAGTTCTACGAATCGCGAACCTGAAGTGGCAATGGGCGAGGCACATAGTCCGAAGGACCGATGGACGTTGGGGACCGAAGGTGCTGGAGTGGCGACCCCGCACCGGACGGCGCAGTGTAGGCAGACCCCCCACAAGGTGGACCGATGATATAAAGAGGGTCGCCAGTAGCCGCTGGAGCCAGGCGGCGCAAGATCGGGCCTTGTGGAGGTCATTACGTGTCCCATGACCCATGTCCAGCAGTGGACTTCCATCGGTTGAAGCGAGCGAGCGAGTAGGTATAGGGATACCTGTGTCAGATAATCTCGCCCTCCCTAAAGTATCACTCTCACCGAGTTATAAAAATATAAGATTTAAACTTAAAATTAATAGTTAAGAAATAAAAAATAAAAATTTGCAAGCTTATCTGACTGTGTATGTGTGCGTGCGTGTGTGTATGAGTGTGTATAAGTGAGTTATAGTGTGTAGTGTTATCTGTGAGCTAATTATATACCCACAGCATTTAGCGTTTGAATTTAATAAGGCTTCAGTATCATTGTAGTTAAGTTCATTTAACCAGTTTGCTACTGTCCTTTTACAATCATAACTGTTAACAGGATAGATTTTTAGTATGTTATTTTTTTTAATATACAGGTCAACTGATTGTTTGCCATGTTGTCGGTAGGCGAAGGAAGTCCTTACTCTAATAGTAGGAATTGCTGCTTCTTCTTTTATTCTATTTAAGAGGTTTGTAATATAAACGACGATGTGTTCCTATGATAGTATGAAGAATGTACAACTTTCTCACCGTGAGAACGTCACAGACTGAATATAATAGATGCTATGAATATCAATACGGTTTGAAAAACTTGACTTTTAACAAATATCGTTGTGCTCGTTCAATTTCCAGAAATTTAGTTTTTGCAGTACCTCCCCACATCGGAATACAGTATATGATAATAGACTGTACCAGCGCCATATATAGTCTAAGTAGTATGCCAGAGGATGCTCTGTGACGTAGTAACTTAAAAATCCACGCCAATTTTCTTATCCTACCAGCTACCAGCTCAATCTGCGCATGCTATGATAAATTTTGGTCAATCATGATACCAAGATATTTAGTACTCACAACTTTATGTATGTATGGGCAGGTGCAGTGTGCATTTATTAATTTGCCACAACTATGAAGTTTAATTTTGAAATCGCTAGAAGGTTGGTGGTTATTATACATTGAAAAACAGATGTAATTGTTTTCATTAATATTTAAGGTTAGTAAATTCTTTTTTAGCCAAACTGCAACTTCAGCAAGACCTATTTCGGCTATCTTATGTACTTCCGCCCACGAAGCTCCCCTGAATACTATAGCGGTATCGTCAGCGTATGAGAAAAGTTGTCCATTCCTCAAACTAAGATTACACAACTCGTTTATATAAAACAAAAACAGAGTAGGCCCCAATACACTGTCTTGTGGTACACCATATTGAATCTTGGTGCCTTGGCTTAAATAGTGTCCAATTTTAACTTTTTGTTTCCTTTCTCTAAAATAGTCTGTTAATAATTTTAGAGGTGTACCTCTTACCTCTCACCTCAAACTATATAAATTAGCTGTTTCTAACAAATTACTAGGCAACCAAAAAAGTTCATGCGGTTTTCATTTATTGTTTGCTTATATGAACTATTTGTTGCAAGCGAGATAAAGTAGTGAGGTAAGTTTTTGAATATTTAAAGGTTGATATTAAGACGTATCATTAAATGTGTTAAATAAGTTTGTTTACTTTAATAAAACTGTAAATATTTTGGTAAAGTATGGCTGTGCTAATGTAAAAATTCGTTTAAAAATTTCTTTATGAATTCAAACTTGGCAGTAAAGCTGCAGAAGAAGAAGCTTGTCGTAAGATATGTGAAATTTTTGGGGAGGGTGCTGTTATCGCTCCGGAAGACCATCGAGGACCAACAACAAGGATATTAAGCTGGCAATCGAGCAGGATTCAAGTCACTCAAGGCAAGAAGCTTTGAAATTCAATGTAAGTAACGAAACTCTAACGTAAACAAACAACAATTAATAATATTTCTTAATATCAGTTTTTAAATGTACAAATCATGACCCCACTACTTTATCTTGCTTACGATATAAAGCCCATTTGAGTAAACAATAAATGAAAACCGCATCACCTTTTTTGGTTAACTAATAAAAAAAGTTGTACACGTCATTAAGAAAGTTGTATTTTGAAGTGAAAACTTTTTTAGTCGCGCTATGCACAATTTTATGTGCGTATTGAATGAGACTGAGACGTCACGCTTGGCTCCAAAACACTTGTTCTAGTAAAGTGCTGGTTGTTTTTAGTGAATTGAAAACCTTGGTTTATCTATGAGAACATATAACAGAAGTTGAAACTTCATCAAAGTAAGATAAATAATAGGAAATACAAATTAATATTTATTTTGGTTCTATATTTATAAGCATAATTCACATAATTAATACTTTTATTTTATTTACTGAATCCACAGGTTTATCTTTAATATACATACATTATGCACTTTTATTAATACACAAGCCTACATTATATAAACCAAACATGAATAAGTGCAAATAAATAAATAGAAGTTAAAAAGAAACATCTTATAGTTATTAAATTATTATAATTTTTATGTTACACATACATGTGTAAATGTTGAGTGTGTTTGGAGTATATATAACTATAATTGTATAAAAATTATTATCAACAATGCATTGTCAGTCATGTTATATTAAATAATAAATTAAAATATAGCAGTGGTGTGTTAAAAATAACTTTTTCGCTCCGTTGAATGACGAGAGCTAGTGTGACTCGAATGAAATTTACATAGACGAGCATGACGACTTAGCTAATTTAATATCCATAAAATAAAGTGTACAGCTAAAGAATTTTTCACTTTAATAAAAGATTTATTTATACTTTGAACTCTTCTGTGTCGACGTCCTGCAAGTGTAACGGAAATTAGATGTCGACCGGGCTATATCATACCACTGTCGCTTAGACAAGGTAGAGATACACTCACATTAGTGGTGTTTGTGTCGAGCGACAGTCAACAACGTTGCTTTGCAAATAACTCCTCTTACACACAGATAGCGTGAAATTGAGTTATCAAAGGCAATGGGTGATGCCTAACCTGTCTTGTATTCAATGCCATCCTACCCTATTTCAAATAACGTAATCTTCATACCTGTTGACATAACTATTGTTGTTTTGAGTAGATAAATTCACAATAGAATCAAGAGTAGTCTGTTAATAACTCATATACGAATTCGTAACAATGACGATTTTATCCAAAATAACTATTTGAAACTTCGAATTATAGTATTTTTAGTTGACATTTTGTTATTGACTCACGCAGGCAATTTATAATAGAATTCAATTTTTAAGTTTAATTTTAAATATCTGTTATTTAAATTAATATTATAATGAATGCGTCCCTTCGCCAGCATAGCGTCGAACGTATGGAGGAGTATCGTCTGGTTTTAGCCGGTAAATGTCCGGCGTAACTTGCAACGTCTCCTCATGGTATTGCAGGTATCCACGAGGATTTCCTGACGTTGATAAAATAGGGTTACATATTATCGAATTACAAGTTTTTCATTATTTTCCTTTCTCAGTAGTAATCATATTTGTTTAATTATTTCCATGTCAAGAGATTATTTATTTATGTATATAAGCGAGAGACAATTTAATTATATTACTACAATTTTTTATTACATATAAGCTATGTAAATATACATAAATAAATGTGTTTTTGTCAATACATATAAATGCAAATACGGCATTTGCTCTAACAAATAAATTCAACAAATCTTTTTATTCATATTTTGAAGTTTATTTAGAATCGTTACCGCATTAATAATATCAAATGCAATTAAAACGGATTGTGGTTTTATTTAATGAAGCGTTAATATGACTGAAAGAGTTGCATAATCATCATCATAATGCATCAAATATAAATTTGCAATATAATTACCGATATAATAAACACGTAATTATTAATGAACACGAATACATTCATAGTGAAATTCTACCATTGAACAAATAATTAAAGGCATTTGTGGCGGCTGCTACAATATACAAAATCTAATTTGAATTTTATAATTTCGTGGAAAAGTGTACGTGACTAAAATGGATGGACCGATTTAGACAAACATTTTTGTGTTCAACAATGCAAAAACGGATTTCCCTATATTTTTATCGAATCAGGAACTGTATGAGTATGTATGTTTTTGATGAACATTTTGTATGTTGAAGTGCAATCAAGAATAGTATTGTTTGACTATTTGATCCCAAAAACAATTGATGTTCCAATTTATTCACAGAATAAGAAGTAAAGTTAGAAAACTGGTCAAAAATTGTCTGTATCTTTTGATTTGAATAAGCATTCACTTCAAGGAATATTTGTCCAACAAACAACATTATGTGCATTAAGTTAAGCTTGCTAAGTCTCAGAGCTTAATATATTTGAGGACGACGACAACTAAATATTCATTATACAGAAGAATAGAACTTTCGGATATACGTTGGATATATTTGTTCATCTGTATAGAATTTTGTTTAGTTTCCTAGTGTAACTGTAAGTGTAACTACTAAAGAGACTTTCCTGAAATTTTGAAATACTTCAACAAAAATCTTATCCTATATAATATATATTCCTATATAAATCACAAGTTTCTAATAAATATTAGTGTTATGTATCACTAAAGCACATTGTACTATTTTGGAAATTTTTGGATCCTGTTTGCCCCTTTAAAATTTAACTTCAGGATATGTATTCACATTCCAAAGCAACTGTAAACAATTGTAAATTTTTGTACATCGTATACACCGTAACTAGGAAACAATGGCTTTATATATGTCGGAGAAAGAAGAGTAGGGTTCCCGCCGACATCCTCATTAGTTGTTAAACAAACATTCAACCTCTAAACTGTGGGCGTCGGTAATGTCCAATTATTTAATGTTCCCAATATCAAATTACACAAACATATTAACAGAGCACATTAACAGCAATAGTTAGGAACGCGCAACAGTGTCAATAGTCGATCGCTCTGGCGGACCATCACTCAAGAACTGTCGAGAACGCCGCCGGCCTGTGACTCATTCACTCTGTCCAGATGATAGATGGCGCTGGCGTTCCGAAAACTATTTGATTGCGACTTATATTTAACGGTCTCAGTGACGCAATGGTGCTAGTATTCGCTCCGATATCAGAGTCTCTGGCTTCGATATTCCGTAGGGCATATTAAAAAAACTGGATTTTCGGTTCGGCCTTGGTTAGTTACCACCATATCAGCAAAGAAGTGTCGCCAAGCAACAAATTTGCATTGCAGTAAGATACTGTGTAGAAACTATAAGAGGTAAATTACCTCTAACCAGGTTAGCGTGCTTCTATTTTAGACTGTAATATTATTTATTTGGTTAGATTATAGTCAAGTGCTAATCTGTCAGTAATTAAAATAAAAAATAATCCATTTTAACCAGCAAAAAAAAAGAATAAGTTAGTGAAGCTTAAAAAGCTTGGTGGAGAGAAAAGTGTAATATCAATACGAATTCATTAAATATTTATCCGGAATATATTCTAAGCAAATAAATTGAGAGACGAAAATTTTATAAACACATTTTTTATTTTTTGTATTGTAAAAATCAACAATAGTGTTGAGAAAAAGATTCACATTCCGAATGTAGTACAGAAATTTAAAAATTAGTATTATATATTTAATATTTCATTTGTATTATGTTTATATGAACAAAAATAATGCTCATTCAATTATTCATTATTGAAAATTAACTTTAAATTTCTATTTATCTTATACAAAGAAGTACAACGGTTGTTAAAGTAGATTCAGAGTTTTGAAAGTAAATAGAACTTTAAGTTTCAAAGCTTTAAAAGTTTTGCCTCCGCCCTTTAACGGTAAATTATCTCTTAAATGCTTTGTTTATAAATATTTTACTGATATTCGTGGAGACTATTTCTTAGATTTAGGTTCGCGCCTGTATAAACACGCTCTTTATAGATCGTGAATTGGAGAGGATGATTTAATTTCGTCGCTTTCCGAACAAGTATTGTCAGCTAGTATTAATCAACCTCGATCAAAGCTTACAATCATAACAAATTTGGGCGATATCGATATATAAAACAAAATCAAAATATCTATAATCTTTGTACGATATATAAAAAATCATGCTCAGTTTCTTTAGGATAATCCCTGAAAATATTCCAATGTTTTAGTTTTTTTTTTTTTTGTTAACTTGGGACCTCTGTTCTAAGCCAGTAAAATTCCAAACTATGATAGAGTTCATTCAAATTTATAAAGGTAAGGTTAATAGCAAGATATAATGCCCCGGTGCAGGGCGTAAAGCCCCTCAGCTCATAAAAAAGAGTGTTTTAGAGCATAGACACACTACACTGCTCCACTGCAGGTTACACATTTGTAATGCAGGAGCCATGGATGTTTTTCTATAAACTGGTGGAGGTGTTCATCGGACATGGCTGATTCGGGAAGTACCTGCACTATATTGGCGCCCCCGTCGATACGGAGTACTGAGGCAGAATGCTAGGCGTAGGTATCACAGCGGCATCTCTTAGTATCATCTATTGGCGGAGACCTCTCACTGACCACCATTAAAACTACACTAAAGGAAGCACTTGAGAGGGAGCGGGAGGTTACTTCTGATGCCCCTGCTATCCTTATCCATATCCGGGCGGGATATGGCGGGATATGGATGGCTTCATCCGAGATACCATAGCAGAGCAAGCAAGCTGCTGGTGTCCCACTTTAGAATGACGTGAGACCATATTTTAGTGGGTATTCTATCTTTTAAGTGAGTCCCACACTCTCGACTCTTTCATCGAGGTGCGTTAAAACGTTTCCCAGGGGAAAGAAAAGTTACACATAGTCCATTCACTGAAAAACACAATTATGGATTGAAAATCAATCAAGCACGTAAATTTCTTTCTATAAAGTGAAACTTGCTGGTGTCGAACATTCGCACCATTTCTCTGAACGAGAATCCA
This sequence comes from Elymnias hypermnestra, assembly GCA_015832385.1. Taxonomy (NCBI): domain Eukaryota; kingdom Metazoa; phylum Arthropoda; class Insecta; order Lepidoptera; family Nymphalidae; genus Elymnias; species Elymnias hypermnestra. The sequence continues at coordinate 137,678 of JACTOM010000912.1, forward strand.
CGCGATTAAGCATTAGGCCATCATGGCTTCCTTTTTAATTTTTACGATGGTATAAAAAGGATACCCGTCTGCATTTTTGCGGAATGGTGTCTTGTCCTCGAAACCTTAAATTTTAAGGAATTCTTTAATATCACCATCATTCGTACATTGGAAACTTATATGTGGAAAAACTTATACCGAGTGCTTCAAAAAAATGTATACACACTTTGAACTTCCATAGAAAATTTATTGACTGTTCTACAAAGTTTAATTTCAGGAAAATAGAAAGCTGAAAGTCTAATGTAAATGAAACATAAATAACAAATGTTAATACTGTTCAAATTGGTGACCTGCAGCATCAATTCAATTCTGAGTACGAGTCACCACAGATTCTGTACATCGTATAAAAACGTCCAATGACATTTCTCTACACACTGCTTGAATCTCATTCCAAAGAATGTCTAGGTTACGTGGTTTACGTTTGTACAGCTCATCTTTTACTGTGCCCCACAAGAAGAAATCCAGTGGTGTAAGGTCTGGAGAGCGTGCTGGAAACTCGATTGGCCCCCTGCGTCCTATCCAATGGCCCGACAAATTTTGATCCAGGTAAGCTCGTACGTCCCTGTGATAGTGCGGCGGAGCACCATCTTGTTGAAAATAAAAATCATCATTACCGTATAATGCACGAATGGCAGGAAATATGGAATCAGCAAGCATTGTTAGGTAATTAATACCAGTTACAGTGCCTTCAAATCGAAAAGGTCCAATGAGTCCCCTTGAAGACAAACCGCACCACACATTTACACCAGGCAAATTTACAGCTTTTTCAATTGTAATGTGAGGATTTTCTTCACCCCAGTAAACACAATTGTGCCTATTGACAGTTCCATTAAGTTTGAATTGGGCTTCATCCGACCAAATGATGCTACCCATAAATCCCGGTTCACGTATCACCATCTCCTGAATCCATTCACAAAATTGCAACCTTCGATCTGGATCGTCGTCATTTAGCTGTTGCACCAGCCTTGGAATGTAAACACGATACTTGCCTCTCTTCAGAATGCGTAGCACGCTGCTAGCACTTACATCACTTTCACGTGCCCCTTGCCTTGAAGATTTGTTAGGAGAGCGTTGAAACAGTTCCAAGACTGCCGTTGATGACTCATCACTTGTAGCTGTTCGAGGCCGACCTGAATGACCTTTATGCACATCACACACTGTTCCATGAACTTCGAATTTGTCTCGTATGCGTGTAATTGTTAATCTTGAAGGTGGTTCTGTATCATACTCCCTTCTCCACTGTCTTTGAACTTCATTTACATTCTCAAACTTCCAGTACCACTTAATAACCTGCTTACGTTCTTCAAAACTCAAACGTACGTCCCCCATGTTGATATTACAAATTCCAACTGATAATATAACATAGAGGGACGATTATGCTGGCACCTGGCGAAGAAATATAACATTAGCCTTGTAGAGCGGGAAAACTACAATAGTTAAAAGTGTGTATACATTTTTTTGAAGCACCCGGTATTTGACGAATCAAAAGTGATGTCAAGGTCAATATGTATTAATAATTTTTGCTCTTATTAACTACCATTTGAACGTAACTTTATGTTATAACCCTTATAAGCCTGCCAATCCGCAGTGGAGCAGCGTGGTGGGTCTATGCTCTAAAAACCCGCGCTCCTTGGAGTGAGGAGGCCTGTGCCCAGCAGTGGGACGTTAAAGGGCTGCTACTTACTTATGTTATAAAACAATTGCAGCTCAAAAACACAAAGCTCAAAATATCTTTATTCAAGTAGGCCTATTTCAACACTTTTGAATTGTCAAATATAATTTTATTTTTCCACACGCTAATTATAATGAATGACTGATGATGATATTACGGAAGGACTTCAATTCTAAAGTTAAGAGGGTTCCTTCGCGCCCTGTTCTTAGAAAAGACCACTACAAACTCAGTCAGGTATTTTGTATTTTTTTACCATCATCGTTACAGTATAATATTAGTTTATTATGTTAAACGCGATTCAAGTACTCTTAAGAAAGTATGATTTTTCAATCAATCAGTTTTCTTTTAGCGAAGACTTTGAATTTATTAAGCGACATCTCTAGAACGTCTTCTGGGAGTTTATTATAGAAAAGTATACAGTTACCCTTAACTGAGTTGTTAATTTTATTATAAAAATAATAAATGAGTAATATTCAAATTTAAATCAGTTAATATTCTAAAATAATGTAGTGACAAGATTTCTGCACAAAATACCTAGGGAACAATGAAATCCGATTAAGCGGAGTTATATCACTGGAAAGCAAAATACTTGGTGGGGAAAATTACTATTCAAATTCGCCGGCTAAAATTTTTTAAGGCTCGGTTGGTCTCATTAATGGGAGATAAGACGAGGAATTCAACGCAGGCAACGTAATACGTATACCTCTTAAACAATTTCACTTGCAAAATTTTGTTTGAATAAGTCTCGAAATTTCTCCCGCGATATTTTATAAAGTATTTAGCTGAATCAGATAACGTTTAAGTATTTTCATACATAATATAATTTCCTTACAGACTGACGTAACAGTAACTGTATTACGTATTTCTCTTACAAAATTTAGTTGTGGTATAATTACACTAGCTTTTCCTCACAGTTCTCGTTCTCGTTTTGGGAATATGGACGCTAAGTGACTAATCTAAATTGGGATTTCTAATATACATTTTCTAAATAAAGCTGGTTTGGAACACGTCAAAATATATAATATATGTTGGAGTGCATTAGTCTGTGGAACGCTGGCGCCATCCGTCTATTGACGTGGGGCGAAGTCAATAGTGACAATTCGGCGCGCGTCTCTTCAGTTCTCGGGTGACGGCCCGCTGGTGCGGTCGACTTTTGAAACTGTCGCGTTCCTAGCTAAAATGTGTAAACTTTTATCTGGAACATTAATTGATTGGACATTATCTGAGTTAATTAATAAAGTGTTTGTTGCACCAACGTTACCTACCAACGCCCACAGTATGGAAATTATGGATGCCATTAATGATGATGTCGGCGCAGAACCCTACGCCCCTATGCTTTATGCATCTCTCCTTCTCTCTTATTCTCCGACATATATGCATGGCTTGTTTTATATAGGTATGTAAATTTTTATTACATTCAGGTTAGCGCTTAATTATAAGTTTACCAATTGATAATTGACGATACAGTCTCAGATTGTAACGCGTTAAATTTTTAAAAGGTAATGTACCTCTTAATAGTTGCTATACAGCATCTTACGTGAATGTCTTATAGAAAAATGTTTCTTGTTATATAATAATTCGAACCCTTCGAACAAGCTGCGATAATAAACTTTTATATATATTTTTTTGTTTGGACATACTTCTATTAATATTATTATATAGTATTAATTAAAGCGTTGCTTGGCAAAAATAGCTTTAATCAATAAGGCCGCCTCAAACTGCCTCATTGGTCTAGTGGTTAGCATGTTCGACTACAGACATGAGGTCCTGGGTTCGAGTCCCGCATCGGGTCAATTCGAAATCGATATTGAGTTTTCTATTAAGATTTTCTCAATATTTATCCGAAAAGCTGGGAAAAATTTGGCGGTGTGATCCACCTCTGTGCCTCGGAGAGCACATCAAGCCGTCGTTCCTGCGCCTGATCTCTCTCCGGTCGTGTCAAATTGCCGTCACGTCGGACTATGAGAGTGAAGGAATAGAGAGTACACTTGTGTACTGGGCCTGCCAATCCGTAGTGGAGCAGTGTGGCGGGTCTATGCTCTAAAAACCCTCTCATATGAGCGAGGAGGCCTGTGCCCAGCTGTGGGACGTTAATGGGCTGCTACTTACCTTTTTTTAATAAGGCTGCCCCTACGCATAGCTTAAGAAATTATGTCAACTGTGTGCAATAAAGTATTTTTTCGCTATCTCTCTCTCTCTCTGTGTCGAAAAGAGAACCTATTAAAATAATCCTATCATTTGATAAATACATTAAAGCAAAACCAAAAAAGATATTGAGATGCTGCAAAGGGTTAAATTAAACAAAACTTTAATATAATGTAGGAATTTTGTTAAAAAAATGGAATTTTCGCCCTAAAAAAACCATTATGTAAATTATTTAACTTATAAAAACATAGTTTTTAACGCTATTTTCGAGCATAATTTAGGATTATTAAGTTTCTGTATATATCAAGTATGTAAATAGATAGATAGCCACTTTACTACATACTTATAAATTGCAAAAGTAACAATTAAAACTAACAGTAAAAAAAAAATATAAAATAGCATGCAACGGGTGGCCTTATATTCTCTTCCAATAAATAGTTTTGAGTCCTATAATATATCGATCTTATTTCTGTCTCAATTTCAATATTAAATCAATCACGATGCACTAATTAAGATGGTGTTCAAGAAATAAATTGCACGACCTTGTATACGAAAGCATAATCAAATAACACAGATACCTCTAAAATTTTTAACAAAATATATGAATAATTAAACCTTCATTGTATTATGTAGGTTTTGCAAAATATCTTGAATCATAACAATTGTGTCCCTAATTCTAAAAATGTGAATAGAATTAGATATACAGCAAAAGACATGTAATTGGTAACAAGGAATGTAATACAACCCCTAACGAGTGCCACTCACATAATTACAGTTAAATGACACGAAAAGAAAGTATAATGTTAAATAAAGTATATAAGGGCTTCTTTTATTAACGTGATTTTGTAAAAAGAAGTGTTTTTAATAAAGTCAAATAAAATATCAACCTTTATATTACAAACATAACTTTATGTTCGATCGCCGTAGTCGTCGTCGTTTTAACCGATGGACGACCTCTGCTGGACAAAAGTCTCTATCAATGAATTCCAATGGGCCCGATTTTGCGCCGCTTGTATCCAGCGGTTGCCAGCCACCCGCCTGAAGTCATCGGTCCACCTGCAATTCGGTAGGCTACGTTGTTGACTTTAGTTCTCCTACGTATCTCCTCATTTCTGATTAGATCACGTAGGGAAACCCACAGCATAGCCCTCTCCATTGCCTGCTGAGTGACTTTGAGTCTTCTTAAGAGCCCCATAGTCAGCGGCCAAGTCTCAGAACCATATGTAAGCGCTGGCAACACGCGCTGTTCGAAAACCTTAGTCCTCAAACTGACTGAGGAATTATGGATGAAAAGATGTCCCGTAGTTTTCCGAACGCTGGCCATCCGAGTTGGATTCGGCGATATATGTTCGATCAGGAGATTGAAATTATAGATTAATCATTTTGAAAAGAATTCAAGTAAATTTTACAATATAGAACGTATTATATTTTCAAATAAAGTAATAAAAATACGAATTCAAATATACCAGAAAAGGGAAGACTTAACTTATGTATGCTCTACAATTTTAATGTTTGGTGTTTGAGATCATTGAATGTCTATTTAAATGGTTCAATGTTTCTTGATATATTTTCCACTACAACCCTGAGGTTTATTCTTGGTCTCACTTTAAAAGCGAAATAAATCTTATTCGTATGAATTTCAACAATAAATTGAACATAACTACGCTTTCGAGTTTGCGGAATACTATAAATAACAACTTTTGAATACGCTATCATTGTAAGTACTACATAATTGGTATGTTCCGAGAAAGAAATCCTGAGATAAAATAAAAATTATAATATTTTAAAATATGATTATAAAAGGATAATCAAAAGATAAATTAATAGGTCTGTTCAGGTATAAAATACCGATCTATTCAGGTATGAAATTAAATTTGCCGATCTGATAATGGTGTACTAATCACAGGTGACTTTGAAGAGTAGGAGTTAATTATTTAACGAGCTTAGACGATGCAAAAGAACCTTTGACGACGTATTCAATGAATTTAATTTCAAATAGTTGTATGGACATTTCATATTCAATGTATTGACATTTAATCTCATTTATTTTCATAACAATTATGTGTGGAATTATTGTATGTATCCGCTCTATTTTTGGTTTAATACGATATTGACACAGAGTGACTTGTCTATACATTCATTTGCAATGTAATATTGATTAATGATATTGTATAAAAATGTGCATATTTAATAAAATCATCCATTTCCATAATGACTGAAATCGTATGGTGGTATTTGTTATACATCGCAAAAGTAATATAATAAATTTCGAGTGACATACGAGGTGTGTTCAAAAAGTATCGCGAATTTTGAATTTTCGCGGGTTACGTATTCGAATTTCGAATTTTTTGTGGCGTTATGTTGGTACTCATGTCTCTCACTTATGCCGACAAGCTCGGCCATTTTGAATGTTCATTTAATTGTTGACAGCTGCTTTGCTTGCACGTGTTTTGGATCGTCTTCGATTTTTACCTATTCAAAAAAATGGATCAAAGAACCTGTATCAAATTTTGTGTGAAAAACGAAATTAAGTGCGCGGATGCATTCCGAATGTTGACTGTGGCATACGGAGAAGCTACCTTGGACCGAAGCAACGTTTATCGGTGGTACAAAATGTTCTCAGAAGGCCGAGAAGATGTGAACGACGAAGAGCGTGCCGGACGCCCGAGCACTTCAACAACAGACGAAAAAATTAATGAAGTGGAGAAAATGGTATTGGCCAATCGTCGAATCACCGTTAGAGAAGTTGCTGAGGACCTAAACATATCGATTGGCTCGTGCCATTCGATTTTTATCAATGATTTGGGCATGAGACGGGTCGCCGCGAAATTCGTACCAAAATTGCTCAATTGTGACCAAAAACAGCATCGCATGAACATTGCTAATGAGATGTTAAACTCTGTCCGCGACGACCCAAATTTGCTCCAGAGGGTCATAACTGGTGACGAATCGTGGGTTTATGGTTATGACGTGGAAACCAAAGCTCAATCATCTCAATGGAAGCTGCCGCACGAACCAAGACCGAAAAAAGCGCGCCAAGTTCGATCGAATGTGAAAGTTTTGCTGACAGTTTTCTTTGATTGCAGGGGCGTGGTGCATCATGAGTTCTTGCCACAGGGAAGAACGGTCAATAAGGAATATTACCTGCAAGTTATGCGCAATTTGCGCGAAGCAATCCGCCAGAAACGCCCGGATTTGTGGAAGAACAAAAATTGGCTTTTGCACCACGATAACGCCCCTGCTCACACATCGTTGCTTGTGCGCGACTTTTTGGCCAAAAACAACACACTAATGATGCCGCAGCCACCGTATTCCCCAGATCTGGCCCCCTGTGACTTTTTCTTGTTCCCTAAACTGAAGAGGCCCATGAAAGGACGACGTTACTCTTCTCTTGACGAGATAAAGACGGCATCGAAGGAGGAGCTGAACAAGATAAAAAAAAATGATTTTTTGAAGTGCTTCGAAGATTGGAAAAACCGTTGGCACAAGTGTATAATATCTCATGGGGATTACTTTGAAGGGGACAAAATAGATATTCATGAATAAATAAATAATTTTTGAAAAAACACAAAATTCGCGATACTTTTTGAACACACAGCGTAAACATTTTTGTTTATTTATACATTCCTCTTATTATTTCCGATTGACAACTGGGCCCGTAGACAAGTCATTTTTGAAGATTCCTAACGCTTAAAAAATGTATGGGAATGACGTTTCATTTCTCGAGAACTTTCGATATGAAACGTCATTCCCATACATTTTTTAAGCGTTAGCAATCTTCGAAAGTGACTTGTCTACGGGCCCTGATGATGAAATTATATTAAGACTTCTGTGACGAGGAATCTTTCTCAGGAATCTAAGGTGGATTAAAAAACTGTTTTGCAATTAGTTGCAAAACAGAACTATAATCTTTTAACTAATACGGAAACTATAATATTTGAAACAACAAGCATTAAATTCCATTAGATAATACACAGTATGACTAAAAAGAAAGAGATGCCTATATTTCTGACTGCCCGAGTTGATACAGAACTATATTGTCATGTCAACTGTTAATTGACACGGGTAATTGTTGTAGTTAAAAATTGGAAGTAAGGGCCGTTATTGTTTTATAAGCAAAATTAGTCGAACTGAGAGTTTTTAATCTAACGTCATATTAATAAGGAGTTAGGTTTCATGTAGAAAATGATATGTAGTACAAATACATGGTTAAATCCACATGTTTAGCCCATGTCCTTTGTCTTTATATAACGGTTTTCGTTTACATGTGAACTGTCCGTATCCACGTGAAAATATAAGTGTATTCGGTACTTTTTCTATCTTGACAGTATTTTTATGACGGTAGACAGTTTAAAGGTCAGCAGGTTAGTACTTCAGAATTTATCTGACGTGATAATATAATGGGTAAAATAGAAATCTTCCCAGTTACAAGAGCATCTCGGTATAGTCGCTTTTGCAGTTCATAACTAAATAGGCTCGATTGATACTACATTTTCCATTTAATACAAAAAAGCTTAATCTACAATATAACATTACTTAGTCGGTGGCTTCCCTGTATTGTGGAAAACACATCAGTCCAATATGTTTAAAAATTGTGTTGGTTGTGTATATGAGTATAATAATAGGATGATTTCAAGAAAATGAAGTAGAAACAGTTTATTCTTATGTTGTAGTAATATAATGGAAACAGATGATTAGAAGGTAGGGGTGGGAGATAGATTAATTTGCCATTAAAGCATAGTAGTACTTGATATTTAAAAAAGTATTAATATCAACTTATATGGCCAGGGTTTGCAAAAAGCATACTCAGTGCAAACAGGAACAAAACATAGACTGAAATACGATCATTGTACGATATTAACTCTATTACTTTGGAAATAAGTTGTCGTTCAGATGCCTAGTCTCTTATCATTTTCACAGGCTTAAATCAGCAACACTGTTAGTTAGACACTCGCTTTTTATTAATCCAATAATTTTTAGGGAACACGTAACCACATCCTGTAACTCGGTCATTAACCACTAACATAAGGCCAAAGACCTTAAGATTAAGATTATATCTTCTTTTTGAACATGCAGTGAGTGTTTTCAATAATTCCTTAAGTATACTTGCGTTTCTTTGAAATGTTTTCCAGTTTATTCGCAGAAGCTATCTCCAACGTTAATATATCCAAGGCGTCGATATTCCTCCGGTCCTATTGTCTAGGAGACGACGTTGCTACTTTACTAAAATATAAAGAGACAAGAACAAACTTGTCGTTTTTAATTTGTTTCAAATATTTAAAACTTTTAAACAGCTGACTTGACACATTGTCTTTTGATTTCATCTTAATTATTTCTAATGTCGATTGTCCCAAGATAAATAAATAAATAAATAAATAAATAAATCATTTATTCAGCCAATAGAAAAAAAAGAAAGTAGCTTAAATATACATGGAATGTAAAAAAAAAAACAAAACAAAATTAAATTATCTATATCCTACATACATATTGGCTGAAAAGGGCGTTGCCTCAGCTTTGATGCTGCAGTCGGGAGACTGTAGCGCTGATTTTCAGGCATAACCCCATGGTGACTTCAAGGACAGAATTGGGAATTGTTGTGAACGAGTCGTCTACGATTATACGGGTGCGTGCGTGAATATGTACATGTGAGTGCTTTTATGTGTGGGTGTGTGTGTTGTTACTTATTTAGCCTTGTACTATTCTAAAACGGCTGCTTTATTTCGGTTGGCGTTATTTATTCTATATATACCGTAATATATCAAACTTACGCAATCAGTATTAAGTTAATGCTGCTATTATTGTTTTTGTGTTTCCAGCAGTAGTTTTTTAAATAAATTTTTGAAGCGAATTATAGATTTTAAATTTCGAACTGGCGGAGGGAGATCATTCCAAATTTTTGCGGCAGCATACTTAAAACTACCTTTGAAAGCTGCAGATCTGTGCTTGGGCGTTAAAATTCGGGGAACAGATCTTATGGTATATTTGCTGTCCTCGTGAGACCATTTTAGCTTTGTATATAAGTAACTGGGTTTCTCTGAGGTAATAATACCAAACAACAAAGTAGCGAAATGGAGTTTGCGCCTAGCTTCCATGTTCAACATGTTGGCGTCATTCAAAAAAGGGCTCACGTGAGAGCGCGGCGGGATAGAGAAACAAAAACGGGCGCAAGCATTTTGAACCCTCTGTATGAGTTTCTTTGTTCTACCTAGCAGGCATGGCCCATATGCAGCATCTGCATAGTTTAATTTTGACAATATGAGTGACTCACATAAACGAATTCGAACTTCGATGCTTAAATATGAGCGTATTTTGTAAAGCAGTTTGATGCGGTAAAAACAATTTTGAACTACTTTTTTAACATGTTGCTCGAAATGTAAATTCGCATCTATAATTATGCCTAAATTTCTAGCTTCATATACTCTTTCAATAACATTTCTTTTGATCATTACCGATGGATTGACGCGTTCTACCTTTTTTTTATATTATTTTTAGTTCCTAATATCATCATCTTGGTTTTTTCCGGATTAAGATTAAGTGAATTTATTTCCGACCAAGTAGCCACATTTTCCAGATCCTGACAAATTAATGCTAATGCGCCTGAAGTATTTTGTGGTCGGAATGAACAGTAGAGCTGCATAAATGAGGAAGCTTCATCGTTATAAGTATTTACAACCTAAAGTCATCTTCTTTTTATTATTGACTTTGAGATGTGGCAGTTGTGCACACACGACTTCGCCAGTGTCACGTGAGTTGGAGCACGCCCAAAGAAGTATGGTTTATGAGATTATTATTAGTTTAAATAAATAGCAGCACGTTAGATGATTTACCTTTTATTATAAAGAGATACAAGACTAGATAGTCTATTGCCTTCTAATTCTAATTTATAAGAAAGTTAAAATGTGGCATATTGCCATCGTCTTCGTATCGCATTGTAACGTTTTTTAATCTGAATCGTCATGTATCTAATTCGTCATGTGTATGTAATGTTCGAAATATGACTCGTCTAAAAAGATATCAGTAGAGGACATCAGTGTCACAATTTTACATGTTATAGCTTTCTTTGAAGCAGATGAACAAGAACCCATCAAGTGACGCGACGATGCGTTACAATTCTATCTCGTCAAACAGATGTTCTCCCATTTTCAATTTTGTTAGGCTTTTATTTTTTCAGACTATTATACTTATAGTACACACAAATACTTTTCGTACTTACATATTATTGGTAGCCAACAATATGCGAATAAATAGAGACACTTAGTGTTAAAAATTCCTATATTTTTTAGATTTCACAAGACATTTATGAATATACAGTGACTGAAAGTCTCGTTAAATCGATTAGATCGGAGTTTAGCGAGACCAACAAAATTTCCCGTTCACGTTCTAGAGTTAATGTAAAGGTACCCTACTTTATGCGTTGATATTAGAGCTTTCGTAGCTTTCTTTTGCTGGAAAAGTTTTCGGTATTTCTTAGGTGGATTGTGAGTTTATCCACCAATAAAAAAAATTATGTTTTTTTCGTAATAAAAGTATATATATTGTGATGATAGATTAAGAAAAATAAAGTGCCTCCTTATAATTAATATTTGTGTAATATCTATTTATCAATTCCTACTAAAAGCTCATATTCTTCCTGTATATATATTATTGACATCCAATCAAGTTTAAATACATTTTTTACACTTTTTAATTTAAATTCAGTTAATCAACTATTAACAATCGCTATTTGTGCAGCGCCATCTAATGATATCTTATGTTAAACGTTTAGAGGTTTCATTCTATGTAATGAGTTTAAGAAGTTAGTTAGTGCTAGATTGGGTAATAAGCGACTTTAATTTCTTTTTATTACTTGTCATAAGAATTTATTTTATGTTAGATTTAGACCTTAACGAAACTAAGTATTTTAATATGCAAATGACGATCCTGAAATTAGAAATAAAGCAGACAAAATATTAATAAAATAGCATTACTCTATTTATCTCATATTTTCTACTAAAGTTTATATGCGATGAATATTTAGATAAATAAAAACAGCGATCTAACCTTATTGTAAATTAATTAACTTTATAATTTATTTAAAAAAAATATATATATGATGTTTGAGTTTTTAAGGGTTTGTGTAATTTTGCTAATTTAATGTACAAAATATGATCTAATTGCAAGTTTTATATACTCTTTAAATCGTTAAGGCGACGTTAAAATCATTTTATATTACTTGTTGTCAATGTTTAGAGTAAAGTGTATTAAAAATCATGTTAACAGCTATTATATGTACGTGTATATTTGTTAGTTACAGGCAGAAATGTAACATAAATTTGCACAGTTTCTACAAAGGATTTTAGCAGTAACATTTCGTTAATAGGGTTAGCTCATGCTTTGTACATCACAGGTTCTTGTATGTCACTGCTTTGTTATAACGTACGAAGGTCGTACCCTAAGGGCTTTAAAGTAACAGTTTACTTTGTAGTGCCCAAATCCATTAGTCAGTCGCTTACCTTTGAAAACTTTTCAACTAAAATGTAGACAAGAATATTAAATTACAATATTAAAAAAAAAAACTTTCTTAGTTACGCAATTTATTTTATTGTTCAATGAAAGAGGTCATTGAAATGCAATAAATGAAAAAGGAGTTCAATTTTTATTGCAAATCTTAATGGTTTGTTTATGTATCTACCTGATGGTAAGTGTTGATGCAATCGAAAAGACGCTCTTTGAATAAATAAATAGCATTAATAGCTAATACCCGCAATTTTACGACCTATAAATAAGCACGAAATGAATCATAATATTCGAACTGTTTTGAAATATATTTATAACACACACTGTGACATGAGATTTTTATAAATTAGATAATGTACAAAGGGACACTGCCTCATTGGTCTAGTGGTTAGCATGTTGTCCACAGTTATAAGGTCCGGGGTTCGGGTTCCCGGGTCAATTCACAACTCGATATTGAGTTTCCTGTTAAGATTTTCCCAATATTCCCGGAAGAATTGTAGGTCCTGTGTCTGATCTCTCTCCAGTCGTGTTGAATTCACATCGGTCTATGAGAGTGATGGAAAAGAGAGAGCACTCGTGTTAGCGCAAACACTTGTGTACCTTGCCTGCCAACTCTCAGTGAAGCAGCGTGGTGGGTTTATGCTCTAACAACCCTTTCTCCTATGAATGAGGAGGCATATGTCCAGCAGTGGGACGTTATTGGGCTGCTACATTTCAAATTCCTATTGCAGCACTTTTGAATCGTCAAATATATATTTGTTTCTACACACTTATTCTATTGGGCGTCTGATGATGGTATTGAAGAATAACTTAAAATCTAAAGTTACGAAGGGTCTTTCGCGCCCTGTCCTACGAAGAGCCCACAAAAAACTCAGTCGGGTATTTTTTTACCAATATCATTATATTAGTTTTATATATGTTACCGGAAATGTATGAAATCAAGGAATTGTATAGAAATCCTAGGGAATGTGTAAACTATATTTTATAAGAATAAATATAGGTTGATTTTGTGATACGTTAAATGTTAATAGATAGTTGGTTTTAGAAGTTTTAATTAGTAAGATAATATGAACATTTTATTATTATTTTACGGATGTCTGTTACCCGATTGACTCAATAGAAGTTATAATAAAAAAATATTATTAACATCGTGCTTCGTTATAGAAAGCATTTACTTTATACATTTCCGTAATAGTATCGGAATTGTACACTTTTGAATCGTCAAATATATATATTTTTCTATGTTTGATGATGCTATTAAAGAACGACTTAAATTCTAAAGTTACGAGGGTTCTTTCGCGCCCTGTTCTGAGAAGATCCCACAACAAAGGCAGTCGGGTATTTCCTATTTTTTTTTACCATCATCATCATATTAGTTTAATATATTTCAATTCAAATTAGAGCAATTCCTTTACTCCCACGCGTTTCTATCTTTTAAGTAATCTTGCAATTTATAGTATGATTTTTCAATCAACTTTCTTTTAAAAATAAAGACTGAATTTAATAAGTGAATCTCTAGAACGTCTTGTGGGAGTTTATTATAGAAACGTATACAGTTACTCTTAAATGAGTTGTTAATTTTATGCAGCCTACTAGAATTTATAACAAGTTTATTTCTATTTCTTAAGTTATATGAGGTACATTCACATTTTTTCTCAAAAGAGTCAATACTTTTATGTACGTACAAGTTATTTAATATCTTTTTTATACAAAGAGATAGGGAGTGTTATTCGGGCGCTTTTTCTACATTACTGAAATTGGGCTAAAACTATCTTCACATTATTGCGTTATGGATATTATGGTTTCAAAGTATAAAAGGTATAGGTATAAACAATTTTGGGGTATTACCCGCGTTTCACTTATATCCAGCTGCCCTATTAAATAATGTCGCATCATAAAATCCTTTGTGTATGAAACAATGTAACGATTAATGCGACCATTGGAGGTAATGGACTACAAAGATAATAATTCCCTTCATAATATATCTGCACCTTTGTCGGCACTAAATGGGATATCATCTAGAATGAGAAATTGGCAACTTTGTCGAATTAAAAATGGCAAGAGATATCCAGGTATCTATTGACTCATCCCGATATCTTTGGAACCATAAGGCGCAGAGATTTGAAATTTGGTAGGAATATTCCTTTTGCCGAGTAGAGGTCAGCTAAGAACGGATTTTACGGAATTCACCCCGAAAGGGGATTTGCGGGGTGATTAACTATTGACTCGTGATATTGCAGTAATACACAGCAAATAGCTCATTGAAGTATTTATTCGTATGTGTCTTATTTTTAAAACAATTTGCCTGAATTCATGAAAATGCTAATCAAGAAACATTCCACGCAGACGAAGTCGGGGGTTCAGCTAGTGTATTAATATGCAGCGTCATCCGCTTCTTATTATATCTAATATCACCATGTTTTGTCTGCGTTGAGCTTGATACGCCACTCTCTTTGCTAGCAGAGGTCACGGATTCGATCCACAGTAATTTGTCTGAGACTGTCCTGGTTAGAAGCTTCGACCATGGCTAGTTACCACTCCATTAACAAAGATGTACCACCAAACAAAGAGATTTGGGTGGTTTCAAATGAAACCGAAATATCTTTTGCTGAATATGATATACTCGTACATATTTGGTGGTATACATATTATATTCTCCTTATACCTTAATTTCAGTTTGCGAATGTTGTACAGGTTTTAAATAACATTATTTAATTAACATGAAATGTTATATTATTTCTTGATACAGTTACTTATTACTTATTATTGCTAGATCCTCTTTAAATAGGGAATAACTCTTTTTTATGACAAATTTTCATGTATAACGAAACTATATATAATAAACATAGTAATGTATTTTAATTATATATTCTAATTAAATCACTATTCACATAAAGAAAATTCAAAATTTTCTATAATATAGATTATAAAATCATAACAAAAAGTTGCCACTGTTTTTAAAGTAATAAATCTCTTAATAAATATTATTGTAGATTTACTTTAAAACGAATTTTTATCAATTAACAATAATTTTAATGTTAATTTCAGTGCACCACAACAAAAGCGGAATTTGGTAAGTTTGTATAGTAGAGGAACAAACGCTGTAGAGGCCGCTTGAAATAAACTACAGAAATAGTAAAAAAATCACCGATTGCACTGCAAATTGCTGTAAAAGTAAATTAAATACACAAGCTTTATAAAACAACGCATGTTATGATTAGTAAAGAGTGAAAACGTGTCTAGTTGTATTGATATTTGATTATTGATTTTCAATTGTTAATTTCGACATGATGCAATGGTCTAACCATGTTAAACTACACTGGAGAGAACTGTACCGATCGCGCCTCTCTATCGCGTGTTTCTCGCCGCTCAAATGAAATGTGACAAAGAGTCATGCTCATTTGTGTGTGTAGCCGGCATTCATCGTTTTATAAGACGTTATTACGTTAACCCTTTGAACTCCTCTGTCGAACTGGACTCGACATCATATTGAAGCATTTTCGAAAGTAAAAAGTAAGTAGCAGCTCATTAACGTCCCATTGCTGGGCACAGGCCTCCTGACTCGCATGAGAGAGGGTTTTTTAGAGCATAGACCTACCACGCTGCTCCACTACGGATTGGCAGGCATAGTACACAAGTGCATCTCTATTCCTTCACTCTCATAGTCCGATGTGACGGGAATCCCACACGACGGGAGAGAAATCAGGCGCAGGACAGAAAGCTTAACGTGCTCTCCCAGGCACGGGGGTGGATCACACCGCCAACTTCCCAACTTCGGGCAAATATTGAGAAAATCTTAATAGAAAACTCAATATTGCTTTTTTAATTGGCCCGACCCGGGACTCGAACCCAGGACCTCATGTCTGTAGTCGAAAATTGTTTTCTTTTCAATACCATATGTATATTAAAAAGGATATTCTATATAACTTTTAACAATGGTATTCGCAAATTTGTAAATTTCTGAATTCTTGTAAATGCCTTAAAATAAGGTGTATTTTATTAAAGAGTGCAAAGGGTTACACGTTAGTAACCTAACCTATTTGGTTAATAAATTGATAAATGTATGGACTTAACACCATGGAAGCAAAATGTAACCCACAAAAACTATAAAAACTATATTTAAAAGAGCTTCTTGGCAGTTGTTTCTGAGCTGAATTAATTTTTTGAACCAGACTAATATAATAAGACCGAGGCTAATAGTAATATAACAACGACAGACTAATAACGATTCTAAAGTCCGTTTTTGGTCTACTTGATGATAGATTATTTTGATACTAGCTAAATCTGACCATATATAACAATCTCTCTGTAATTGTTTCAAATATTACTAAAGATCTTTCGCAGAAATAGATTATTAGATACCTGTTAATGAATCTTATCAATCCCACTGTTTCAGAAATTAGAAAAAGACAAGCAAACATTTCAAAAGTGGTCTTTGTTATAACGACTCAGCTGTTATAATAATAATATAAACAATAGTATATCAAAGTTTTTTTTATTGTAGAAGGTTTAGAATTTTTTTTAATTCGCCAAAAGCCCTTTCACTAGTAACTCAATTATTGCCGGTTGTGACAAATATACTTTTTAAATACATAAATGTGTTTATTACAAAATGATTTGTAAAGGTGATATTGTCAAAAAAGAACCAAGTTCTAAAATGGGATGTAATTCGGAAAAACATGATGGAAATCTATAAATTTACCAATATTTATATTCCTGAATGTTTGATATACCGAACATAAAAGAGAATCTCTCAGTGCTGTACTGAATAGCTCATTAGGCCATAAACCCGTGCTGTTATTATTTCAGTTCTCTAGTTATTATCCCTTAGGGATTATGAATGAAAATGGACAAGAATTATTGAGTACATAATTGCTAAAGTACGGTCACTGCCTCGATAAATTAATTAAATATAATGAAGTTATTTAGGAATGTCTAGAATGTAGAAATAATTTAAACAGTTATATTATTTGCAGTGAAAATTTTGAACGTGTTATACAGTGTGGATGTTAGGGCACTATTTTACAATTTGCTTTTGTATTTCTCTCTGTAAGATCTATATGGTATTAATTAACCATATTGTCCTTACTCCCTTTAGGCATTTTGCTGTTGTTGTTCCACTGCTGTTTAAAAATGTTTACTAACATTTTCAAATTTTACCATATGTTAGAATTTGTCAGATGGTTTGCCTCCTCCTACACTAATAGAAATGTTTACTAACATTAACTAACATAATACACATTTTAACATTGTGATCAAACGTTTGTTAGAATATACGTACTAATGTTTAAAAACAGTAGTGTAGCAGCACCATTACACAGAGCCCAGGATTGGTCTCTTTTTTTTCTTTTCCGCCAGAAACTGTCCAGACATTAAATAAAATTTTATTCAATTATAACAATAAATTAACAGTGTTCAGTGAGATATATTTATTTAGGGGCACATCGCTTTTACATTAAATAACAAAAGTCCTCCTCCTTTGGTCATCGCTCAGTGCCGAGCATTGTGATGTTCTCAACGAAACAGGCTGTGCTATCTGTGCCGATCGGTAGCGATGTGGATGGCCTGACTGGCTCTGATATCTAGCTGTTCTGCTACCTGATCGGACCATCGCTTCGGCCTCGGCATCTGGGTCTTTTGCCTTCCATCTTTCTGGTTAAGATGAGTTTCTCTAGGTTATTCCTCGGCCTTCGCGCGATATGTAAGAACTGTAGTGTGTGTGCTTTAGACATATCGCAGAAAGCCTTTGAGTTACCTTTAACTCTTCTAAGATGGAAACCTTTGTCCTGTGTGTAGTCCAGTGGATCCGAAACATTCGCCGCCAGTACCACATTTCAAGAGCGAATACTCGTCGTCTATCAGTCCCTTAGAGTGTCCAAGCTTCTGCGCCATATAGAAAAATCGAGAAGACCAGACTCCTGAAAATGTATATTTATGTCCTTTTTAAAATGTTCCGGTTCTTGCAAATCTTCCCTAGCTGGTTCATTGCGGACTTCGTCATGCCTATGCGTCCTCTGATTTCAAGGTCTGACCCACGCCTGTTCGTTATTGAATGAACAAAACTATACGACTGTAAACAATCCAGTTCTCCATATATTTCATTATTTACAGACTTAAACAAAAGAAAATTTCTTCCTAACACATACGAGTACATTTTTTTAATCGTCTCGGAGATACTTTCATAATTATATTGCAATTTTATATGTACAACGATTCTTGATTGAATGGTATTTCAAGTCCCATTACAGTGGGTTTATGTTGGAAATCCTGTTAGTTTGGCAATATCGTCTAGGGATTACAGCATTGATTGAATACGCATTTGAACTGTGATTAGTTTTTTTTTTACCTCGAAAACTCTAATTGTAATAATAAATAATTATCGTGCGTAATAACTTTTATTTACATGTAAAACATTGTTTAATTCCTCTAAGATCACACTCTTCTTATTATGATGTATTGGGTATAAGTATATAATTAGTGTATAGGTTTTGGAAGAGAAAAGTAATGAAAATCTGTTCTGTTGATTTTTATAAGAGTGCTATTTTCAGTATTTTCACACTTATATACATATTTTGTTCAAATTTTCGGCGGATGGCGTAGGAATTGAATTTTTTTTTACTTGATATAAGAATTTTCCCATCGTTTAATTTTACCTTAAACGGAAAGAAAATGTAGTTTGTATTCAAAACATATGCATTTAAAATAATTACTCTTAAATCAGGAAAAGAGACGACGTAACATTAATTGAATAACATTATTATAAATCCTGTTCTATTCTCGCTATTTCTACTGAAATTACAACAAATTTGTATGCAATGAGTATCTTGATAATTAGAGACAGGACGGACAACAACTTATTGAATTAACGATAGGATCTATTTTGTAAATTAAATAAACATAATTTATAGCGAAAGAAGAAAAATAGAATGTTTGAGTTTTTAATTAAGGAAATCTATTTTTTGTTCGATTACATACATACATACATAGCATCACGCCTCATTCCCATAGGGGTAGGCAGAGACAACATCCTTCCACTTGCCACGATCCTTGCATATCTCCTTCGCTTCTTTCAATCTCATTAAATCTTTCATACAAGTTCGTCGGTTTAGAGTACTCTT
This sequence comes from Elymnias hypermnestra, assembly GCA_015832385.1. Classification (NCBI taxonomy): domain Eukaryota; kingdom Metazoa; phylum Arthropoda; class Insecta; order Lepidoptera; family Nymphalidae; genus Elymnias; species Elymnias hypermnestra. Next base: position 157,148 of record JACTOM010000912.1, read on the forward strand.
GACCTGGCCGTTATTTAAAATGTCCTGGATTTGGTCCAGGAACGTTCGCCTCGGTCTTCCCCTTCCAACTTTCGCATTCACTCTTGACTCATAAATCCTTTTTGTCAGTCTCCTTTCATTCATTCTCTCTACATGCCCAAACCATCTAAGCATACCTTTCTCAATTTTAGTCACTACGTCTTCTTTTATACCACAACGTTCTCTTATCACACTATTTCTTACTCTGTCACTCAGTTTTAATCCACTCATGCTTCTCAACGCTCTCATCTCTACCGCATTTATTTTACTTTTGTGATTCTTCTGCCATACCCAACTTTCACTACCATACATAAGTGTTGGCACCAACACTCCAGCATGCACTGCCAGTCTAGCCCTTTGAGACACCATCTGGCTATTCATAAAAGCATGCAGAGCACCATTTACCATATTCCCTGCATTCACTCTCCTTTCGATATCACTTTCACATGTTCCATCTTTTGTAAATTTAGATCCCAAGTATACAAATTCTTTCACCTCTTCCACTTGTTCCCCATCTATCAAAATATTGCCATTCATCATAGATTCATCTCGTTCAAAAAGCATAACTTTCGTTTGGTTTCTGATAATAATTTGGGAGCTGACAGTTATTGAGGTTAACGCGGCAAAAAAGTAAAAGCCTTAAAAATCACCGAGCACTAAGATGTGCAAAATAAAACATATAAGTTTAGCAAAAAACGTGATCGCCTTCTAATACTCGTTCAGAAAAGTCACGGATTCGAATCCTGAGCAAGCGTGTTTGATTATACTTTCCAATACATTGTTGTGCTTTTAGGTAAGGGAAAACTTCGTGACGAAACGTGCATATTGGGAACAATTTTGGGGCATCTGAAGCCAACCCACAGCGTGGGGAATCTATACCTTAAAAACCGTTTATCCTATGACTGAAAAAGCCTATTCCCACCGATGGGACTTTAATAGGCTGCTACTTTTCTTGTTTTTTGTTGGATTGTAACAATAATTTAGGAACTGACAAGTGTAGATTCAAGCAAAAACCTAAAAGCTTGTAGCTGTACCTTAAAAATGTACTTAACACCGTAGAATCGTTAGCAATCACATGAGGTCATAGCCAAGCACTAACGTGTATGAAATAAAACTTGCTGCAAGTCTAGGAGTCTTTATAATAACAAAATTATTAGTACCATAATTTTTTCATGCATTGTAAGCAAAATTAGATTACTGTTAGTGTGAATAGATAGTGTGAAAGGCGATAGAATTGAGTGGAAACAAATCCAATCATCCTTCTGCCGCTCAGGCGGGGCTTATGGCTGATTTAATCGCTTAGCACGTTTTTGCAATTTACAGGTAACCCTTCGGGTGATTTTCTTTATCCAATTACATAATTGGTTATCAATTTTTTTGCTGATATTGCGTATAAAAATGAGCTCAATTTTACTCATTTTAATTGCTTATAGCTTAGCACTCTATTGGATTTTCATATGACGGTACAATGACGATATGCTGGTTTGATAAGAGGTTCGAAATCAGTTACGTATGTAATAACTGGTGAGTTTTGTCAATACATCGACGAGGGGTTAATTATTACTAAAATCAATCATTGGAAATCAAAAGACGATGTGCTGTAACTAACTCTGAACAGAGAAGACTATCAAAATCTGGAGAGAGAGAGGAATAACGACAAGATGCTGATACTCGCGTCAGAAGTTCTATAACATTGAAAAGGCACGAAATTTCGAAATATTGCCATTAAATTGAAAGAAAAAAGACAATGACATAGGTTAGTTATATTGACAACGAAAGTTACTTTTCTATATTGTTACCTGAATATAGGTTTACGCACTATTTCCAAAGATATTTCGTTTTAACACAATAAAAAATATATATTTTTACCTCAAACTACAATGGTAAGGTGAGGAGAAGTTTACATAAATATAGACTTACCTCTATACTTAGTATACCCCCAAAAAAAACCGTAACTATGAAAAACTAGCCGATTCATAACCACGACCACTTTGCCGATTAAAATCAAAATATTCTACGTTCAAGTAGGCTCAAAAAGCTCTTTTGAACCGTCAGTAGTCTTTTCGTTGGTAATACATTTACCACCGGTTCGGAAAGTTGATTCCGCTGAGAAGAAACCGGCAATAAACTCAACGCTTACTCCTTTTAATTTAGTTTTTGTAGATTACAACGTGTTTAGCTTTCATGTGCAACTGTAATCAGGTTCAAACAACTTTGTCGCTTAAATAATCCTCAATATTATAATATGCCTTTTGTAATAGTACATTATTCTTAAAACTATGTGGAGGCACACCCAGTAGGGATTCCGGTATCTTATTGCTAAAAGCGCGTATGCTCAACCCGACAAATAACTTCTGTACCTTTTTCACTCTAAATTATGGCATTAAAAGTTTGTTTTTATTTCTTGTGGTTAAATTGGGTTTCGCTCTTTTTGAGGAGTAAGTGAATATCACGGGTATATAAAATATTATTCAATATATGTTGCAATGGCATTGTGAGAATTGACGTTTCTTTGACTTTATCTCTTAAGGAAACGCAACATCCCAGTTGGCACGTATTGCTCTTTTTTGTAATATAAAGATAGTTTCATTGTCCCCCGCTTTACCACGTAACAGTATGCCGTAAGACATAATGCTATGAAAACAAGCAAACTATTTTACTAGTTTCAACATCAGTGTAAGTAAGTAAAAAAGTAAATAGCAGCCCTTTAACGTCCCACTGCTGGGCACAGGCCTCCTCACTCCAAGGAGCGAGGGTTTTTAGAGCATAGACCCACCACGCTGCTCCACTGCGGATTGGCAGGCATAATACACAACAAGTGTATTCTCTATTCCTTCACTCTCATAGTCCGATGTGACGGGAATCCGACACGACCGGAGAGAGATCAGGACCGACGGCTTAACGTGCTCTCCGAGGCACGGGGGTTGATCCCACCGCCAACTTCTTAACTTCGGGCAAATATTGAGAAAATCTTAATAGAAAACTCAATATTGGTTTTTGAATTGGTTTTTGAACATCAGTGTATTGTCTTACTTTTAACAGCAAATGCAGCTGAACTAAGTTTGGCCAGAATGTAAGGTTATTCCTAAGAAAACTGTAGACTTAACTTTCTTTAGTAAAGATGGCCAGGATAATGTTATATTATATATATTAATGAATTGCTGTTCGATACTCTCGCGAAAATTCGAGAACGGTTGGACTGATTTGGATAATTTTGGTTTTGAATTATTAAACAAATAACAAATAATCCTTGGAATATAAGAAAAACAACAATTACGCTTTGTCTTAGACACTATTTCTACTTGTCAAACATTTAATGTTCGTTGCGTCGTTCAGAAATCAAATGAAGTTAAAAGAAAACTTTTGTTTTTTTTTCCATTTGTTTTGTAATATTTGACAATGACAACCAACAATTTCTGATCGCAACTATAATATTTTATGGACTTCGGAGAGAATCTGGGCATAAGGGTCGAATTTTTTTGTTCCGGTTAAGTTTAAATCACATTTCTTAAAGTTGAAACGTTCTGCAATAATCATTCACCTTTTTTATTTATAGATTCTGAGGCGATACGACGTTTGCCGGGTCAGCTAGTAAATGCATATAAATTATTGTAAACTAGATCGAACCATAAATGCTTGCTTCAACCAAATTTTAAAATAATTATATTCACACCTTTATATTGCTGTTAGGGTAGCGCTTAGCTTTGATCTCATAGGGTGATAAATGATGATACAGTTTAACATTCAAGCGCGGTCATCTTGTAAGAGGTAATTTTACTCTTATAGTCTACGGTCATTCTTTTCTGGCGCATCTCTGAATCGGGGTTAGGCTCTCAGCCTTATAAAGGTACGGTAAGTAGCAGCCCATTATCGCCCCACTGCTGGGCATAGGCTTCCTCACTCATAAGACAGAGGGGTTTTAGGGCATAGACTCGGCACGCTGCTGCACTGCGGTTTCTGGTTTATTTTGGACACATCAAGAGGCGGAAGGACTTCAGTTTGGAATAGTTAAAAAAGATCTCGCGGTTACCAAGTCGATTGACTGACCAGCTAAGCTAGACCAAACATACTACATTTAAGACGCTGGTGAAGATAGACACCAAAATAAGCAGGTAGAAAGCATGAACCCGTTCGGGATTAGGATCCTACCAGAACCATGGTGCCATTTTCTAAATAAGCCCTGTCGAAAATGGAACTCAGGACCTCAAATTGAGTCCTTGTACCATTTCACCAACTCGCATAGATTTTATGAGAATATCGGGAAATTCGTTATTAGTGAGAGATTACGTCGCGGAAAAAATCACTTTGCAAATCTCGTATTGACAGTGATAGACTAGAAGCCCATGGAAAAAAATTAACCAGTGAAATAAACCAATGTGAATAACGCTTAGAAGGCTATTACTATATCATAAAATAACTTTGAGCGCTATGTCGTCATTTCTAAGCGGTACAGGTGAATACACGAGTTAATAATGTTATCCTAATATTTTTATTTGTTACCATTTCTAATGAACGGCTATAAGGTACACCGATGATATTTAATAAGATTTTATAAAAAAAGTTGCCCTACATAAATTTTATGATCTTATAGCAATTATCTACATTTCAGAGTTATAACCACTGTAAGAGCATACATTTATGTACGGCAACATATTTTTTAACAAAATGTGATTAAACATTACCGTTGTACCTTATAGCCGTTCATTATAAATGGTAACATATCAAAAAATATTTACACGTGTACCTGTACCGCTCAGAAATGACGACATAGCTCTCAAAGTTATTTTGTGATATAGTAACAGCCCTCTAAGTGTTATTCACGTTGGTTTTCACTGGTTAATTTTTTCCATGAGCTTGTAGTCTATGACACTCTTTCGCTTGTATTTAAAATATAGTACGAAAACTATTTTTACAACTGCAATATCTTTGCGTAGATATATGTATGCACACTTGATAACATCGTCGCAAGTCTATCTGTGTCTATCTAGAGGGTACGGCAGTAGAGTGCGGGCCGTGTTCACTGTTCCAAGCCAGTGGTTCATCATCACTCGCGTCGAATAACCCACTATTGCACGATCGCTCTATTAAAATCTTAGTTTTTTCACCCCAACTCCTATCGCAGATTTTGCCTTATTGCTTCAGTCTGAAATTTGCATTCATGAGTGGCGTTCGTGGTGTCAAAAGTAGGGTAGTTTTATACAAACCAAACTGAAAGTACATCCTTACTGTTAACTGAAGTTAGCTCAGTGCCGAATTTCCTTCCCTATTAGAAACCAATCTAAATGTTTCGACCTTAATTGTGCCAAAATGCGGATATTTATTATGATATTAGCTGAGTGTAATTAATAGAGCTAATAATGGTAATGTGTTACTTTGACGAAAGGTTTCTACAGTGTTATTCAGCGGTAAACCTTAATTTGTAGAATTGAGATGACGATTCAAATACTATTCTTGAATACACCTAAACAAACGCAAAAAAATACATCAAAATCTGTCCAACCGTTAAGGTCACACATGTAGGCACAGAAGAATGAAATATAACGATTTATTATGTAGGCGTTTGTAAAAGTCTAATTTACGGGTACTAAGATAATAGTAGAAGTAACATCAGTTCTAGAATAAAACAATCATGTTCTTCTGCTAAATCATAAATGAACGATAAAGAATTTTTTGAACTGAAACATCTTTAGGCGTGTCAGGGTAATGAACCGCGTGATTAGCGTCAAGAAGATTTGCATCGTTTTTTATGCTAATTCGTTTGAAGGTTACGTAGTTTTAATATTTACAAATAACATGTGCCATTTTAAGTTGCCACTCGTCATTTCATAATTTAATATTTTTCATAAAATATAAAATAAAAATATTTCACGTGTTCTCTTTTCTAAATTTTAAATTCAAAAACAAAATTTAATTTTTACATTTATATTGATAAAAAACATGTGGCGTTTTTATTTACAATTCCTCGTTTGAGATTTCAATAAATTATTTCTATAATTTACTAAATTCCCAACTTATCTTCCTATTTCACTCCCTCTAAGTCTCGGAAATGTAAAGTTTTAAATTTGTATAAATGGGAAGAAGACTTAAAAATTAGTGTGCCAAAGAAGTTATACTTCTGACATGTATTTTGTACTCATGCACTTTTAATTTTAAAACGTTTTTGTGGAAATAAATGCCTTTAAAATAATATACAACATATACATTTTACATCATGTATATACATATTGTTGCTTTGGAAGAAACTCCTAAATTTTTGCTTCAGTTAAAAGAACCATAACATTTCCTTAAGATAAAACTTCATATTCAAATCGCCAAAAATAGCACTATGGAAACAAAAAATAGGGTTAATTTAAAGTCTGTTTAATTTACAAACATCTCTCCTGTAAAATCAAGTTGATGGTTTGCTTGAATACAGCGATATATTTTCTATTCATTAAGAAATTTAAACACTATAGAAATTACTAGTGCCCAAAGAATTTAGAAAGGTAGTTTATATGTTTTATAGAATATACATTTATATACCTAAACTAACAAAATTGAAACATGGAAAAAAATATATTGATTGTAATAATATGACAGTATAGTTTCAAGATAAAATTTTATTTTTAATCTAATATTACACAGGTTGTCGTACAGGTACCAGTTTCTCAGTGGGTAAAAGTTTCACAACACAATCTGTGCAATAGTCTGTACCAGCATTGTCTGTCCATCTCGCACCCAAAAACCCTGTTTTTTGACAACCCACACACATAGTTTTTGTTTGATAAACTGGCGATGTCTCATCTAGTAGTCTTTGCTCTTTAGCAGCTTTTAATAACTCCAAAATTGATTTACCCCCACTTTTTGCTTCCAATGACAATCCATCTTGGGTCTCACTACTGTCATAAGGGTCTTCCATTTTAACAGGTACATGTAGTTGAGGGAAAAATGTTGACTTCCTGTAAAATATTGACCTGTTTTTGTCTCTATATACCCGTTTTGGGGCACGCCCCGGAATTGGAAGGCCAGCTTTTGCCAACTTTGCAAAATACTTCTGTAATCTACTCATAACTTGTATGGGAGTCCTTGTTCCTAAAGCGTCAGCAATCTTTTTATATCTCCTCGCTTCTATTGGTTCCTCTGGATATATCTCTAGCAATTCTTCGAGCCGTTTTTGTTCTTCACATGACCACAGTTGATTGAATGTTTCCGGTTTGCTATCTGTAAATGTACGACCCCTGACTTTTGTCTCAGATTCTAGTGCTTCTTCACTTGGCTTAAAATCAGTTTCAAGAGACATATCAATCCCATATGCAGCCCAGTCAATGTTAGGTATATCAGCAATTGTTTGATGAGGAGGAAAGTTAATTTTTCCCGATTTTAAATTGTCCACAAATTCTATAGGGTCATTTAATGCTTTATTCTGCGCTTCAGATAACTCTTCGATATCTTGCAGAGCTTGAATTTTTTGAGCTTCCAATTGAACCACATATCGTAGCAATTGACTATAATCTTTGTTGCCTCTAATGGCTAAGTGGTCTGTTTCAAATGCAAATTCTCCATCAGAATCTAGGCTACCAGGTTCATTATGTTCAATATCTGAGTGCTCTATACCTCTTTGTTCCATGTCTGTATGTTTCATATCCATATGGTCCATATCTGTAAAGATACAAAATCCTATACATAATTTTAAAATTATACAACTAAAATACTGTAGGCATTCATTAAATTGTGACTATATCTTGTTCAAATATATGATCATTATTAAAATACTTATTGAAGTTCGTCCACTCATGTTCATATATTTTTTTAAAATTTGATATTAATACAGTTTTTCAGATATTAATTCTTTAATTCGACTTATTGTAAAATATTCAAAGGTCATCAGTTGACAGCTAAGTAAATGGTTTAAACATTTTTTTTAATAAATTTGTGCGCGATGGCATATGAATAGAATTTAAAAAAATCATTACTTATTCATGTAGACAGTTTACAACGTTTTTGCACTTTCTTAAGAAATTATGGGGGTAATAATAAGTGTTTAAATGTTGTTATTAAGGCAGTAATACATGACATCTAGTATAAGATATAGTTACTAATATCTGGTGGATTCCTATTAAACTCTTGGATTTTCCCAAACTCCTACAATAATGTCAATTTCAAGGTACAAGACCTAAAGTTTAAATTGTATCAACACTGTAAAGTTAAACTATAGTTGGTATATATAGTACTCTTATTCTAGTCTTATTTAGTATGTCACTTTACTTTCAAATATATTGCTAGTACCTATTAAAAAACTTGGATCTATAAAAACAATTATTTTTGAAAGCAGTTTAAAATTAGTTTCAGTAAGAATAACTTTAAAATCTGGTGTCTAAAATTTGAGCTGGGTGTACTACATGGTAAGGTTTCACATTTGATGTCACATGAGTTAAAGATTCTATTAAGGAATATAATAGACAACATCAAAAACATACCAAATCAAAACTTCTCTTTTCCCATCAGCTTTCATAGTACATTTGCACTTTCAGATAAATTAATGCCCTCATGATATTTCCAATGTAACACTGATAAATGATTTTAGGAAATTAAATGTATTAAAGTTATCCCACAGATATTATTACAGAAATTCAAATAACAATAAGAAACACTATTATTAAATGAGTGAAATCTAAATCAATGAACTGTGAAATTATACACTATGTCCAGTTTAAAAATATCAGGTAGCCCAAAGAAACTAAGTGTCAAAATTAAAAATAAATTAAACAGTGTACAACATAAAAAGTGCAAACCTGAATTCCGCAGTACATCACTAGAAGGATGGTGTAGTCGGTAAGTAATATATACATTAGTATTGTAGTGAAATCTTATTCACGTTGCTGGGGAATTATTTTGTTATTATTGAATAGGAATTAACCATCAAGTTCATTATGTATTACCAAATTAAGGATGCTTTTGTCAACAGTTATAGTCATAGCATCATTGTTGTATTATAGTTATACGTATTCATCACTTAACATAAGATTACTAACAATAATTTATACATAATTATGATTTTATAAATTGTAAATGTTATTACTTTATTATTATAGAGTAAAGACAATCTATTTCCTATCGCACAGTTGTGAAACAACAAAATGTTGTAGTTAGAAAAACAGCATATACACTATTGCCTAGGTGTAGCGAGAAAGATGGCGAATCGCCGAACTAAGTGGAAAGAGACACGACGTGGCGACGTTTCTTTATAGTGGTTTCACATAAAAAAATTTACTTCGTATTACTAACCTTGTCTTGATGAAGTCTTCACTTCCGTCGTGTACTCTTAAGCACGCACCAATTTTTCTTTATATTTTCACAGTGTATTGTAATGAATGGCTTTAAACTTAAATATTTTGTTCAGTGCTCATAAAGTAATAAATGAAACATAAGCATTGTAACGTATTCACCAAATTCTTTTGTAGACATCAATCAATATGTGTAATATTTAAATTACATAATATTTTAGCGGTTATCAAGCTGTATCAATACTGATAAATAATCATTTAATGGAGTGAAGAATCCAAACATCCACAAATTTTTTTCAATATAAATGACAGGTGACGTTTGACAAACAGCTGACAAAATACAGATTCAATATAACTCATTGCAAAAGTATTTTAGCTTACATTATATACATTGAATTTTATGTGTATAAGGATGAAATTATTTTAATGATATTTAAAATTATTTTCAACTTTTAAACATATGATAATTCTGTCAACGCCATCTGTGTCCTATACTGAAAACTAACTCAACTTGTTACAAATAGCGCCATCTATATATATTTGGTGTATGTTGTGGTACACAAACAATAGATGGCACTGCTATATTAATAATATTTTATTAGTAATTCGTTCGGTCTGTTTACCTATTTTACATTTTTAATATTATTCAGTAATTCATGTCGACATATCAGGGGCGATATAGTAAATAATATAATAAAACGCTCTTTTTGTAAAAGTAGGGATATAATTTTACTATAAATAAAGACAAAGAGTTATCCTTGTACCCAAAAATATTTTCGCGAAATACAAAATCAATACATACATACATACATAGCATCACGCCTCNATTATATTTGATAAATAAATTTACATCTACTTTTATATTTACGTTACACAAGCAGTAGTTTCAAAGGGCATAGTTCCAATAAGTTATTAAAGTTTACATAGAGGCTGTCAAAAGCAGAGTTAGAGAGTCCATTTTCGATTTTCATACACGGTTTGTGACCTTTATAACTTGTTATAATTAGTTATGGTAGTAATAAATGTTATATAAAGTCAATAAGGATTGTTAGGGTCTTATTTTAAAAGCTTTCTCTGCCAATATGCTGTAGTTTGATATAGACATAAAACTGTAAACAAGCATAAGATACTTGCCAGGCTTAATTGAGAAGTACTCGTATATAATACGTGAAGTAAAAATTGCATATACGTTTTTAGAAAAATTGTGCGGACTGAGGACTCTGAAATTTCCTTCACTTATAGTTTATATAGAGGAATGGGAAATGCAAAATTTTTGCATATAAAGACAACAACAATTTTTTGGATTCATGGCTTTGCACATAAAGACATTGAATAAATAAAAAAACACATACACACTACTATGTATGCAGTAGAGTATATATGCATATTTGGCAATCGCTGACAATTATATTAAACGCCATGAAGTTATACATTAAAAAGTTGGTATTGTTAAAAGCACTAAGGAGGTTACATAACCAAACCTATTGTGGTGTTTAAGTTTTTTTTTAAATTACAGCAATTCAACGTATTTTCTTAAATTTCTTTCTTTAATACGAACCTTCTCCTGATTAAGCACAACACAAAGTGAATTTAACAAATGATGAAAGAGTTTTTTTTTTTCAAAAAAACATCGTTTACTGACAAGTTTTGCATATTTAATTAACTTATCGAATGTATGTCAAATACAATGTATACATTCTTTTGTTGCATGATTTTTATTTCAATAAAAAAAATTAAAAGTGCGTGCGTACAAAGTACACATGTCAGAAGTGAAAAATCTTTGGCAAACTAATTTTTAAGACTTGTTTATACAAATCTAAAACGATAGATTTTCGAGACTTGGAGGGAATAATGAATATCCTTTTTAAGAAATAAAGAATTTAATTGTTATTCAAATATTAAAAGTGTCGAAAATTAATTCCAATTTATTGAAATATCAAATGACGAATTGTAAATAAAAACATCATGTGTTTTTTTTTTCAAAAATTAGAAATTATTAATTAAATTTTGTTTTGGAATTCAAAATCTAGGAGAGTGAATTTATGAAATATTTTTATTACGAGTGGCAAATTAAAATGCCACATGTTATTTGTAAATATTAAAACACATCTTCGTGACGCTAAACACGTTTCATTCGTATAAATTTTTATCCTCATGCAGCCAAAGAAGTTTCACTTTAAAATTAAAAAGGTAATTTTTTAAATTGAAGTTTGACAATAGAACTTTAATAATGTTCAAACTTTTTGCACGGCTTGACCGCTAGTATATATAAATTTAGGTTTAGATAACAAAAAGATAAATACGAAGGTCTAAACATTAGAATTTGCCTGTCAAAGTTGGACAGCCGCCAAGACTTCCTCTTACCAAACATGTCAAGTCTTATTATCCCAACGTTGGAAACATAAAACGGGTTTCAACTCTCAACCGGAAGAAAAGTTTAGGTAAAGTTTTACTTTATAAAGACATCGTAACTTAAAAATAAGAAAAGTAAAAGATATAAAGGTGTTATTACAGCAGTTTTCAGTTAAATAGAAGTCTTATGATGATATGCTGACTTCCTCACAATCAGTTCTCTAAACAAGCGTCCACAATTAGGCCACCATAGTTCAATATATATTTTTTATTTCAGTGTTATAATTCTGTCCAATCGTGATCGCCAAGTAATAATAATTATTATAAGCAATACAACACTGTAAAAATGTAACCTTATATCTTCTCTCGCTTTTCTTTGACTGTCTCTTTAACCACAAGGGTTGTCTGAAAGAGATCGCTATTTAGCGATAAGACCGCCCAATTGCACACTAAATTTAGTTAATATTAAGTTATTGTATCTTTCTTTTGTCTTATTTTGTGGTGTTCAATAAAGTATACATCTATCTCTTTATCTAAAGTTCATTAAAAGAGTAGCCTATTAAAAACCCACACCTGAGCATAGGCCCTCTCAATCAAAGGAGAGTTGCGCTTCAAAGCATAGATCCGCCAAGCAGTTCCATTTCAGGTTGGCAGGTTACACGAATTGCTGCAGCAATGTGTAGGTCTTCATTCATGATTTTTTCATCGAAAAGCTATTGAGATGACATCATTGGACAGATTTTAATTATTTTTTAACCAATGCTCTTAACCAAAAGTTACGTGAAATGTAATAAAATGTACCAAAGCGATTTTAGATATCTTTATTGCACATCACAAACATGAAACAAGTAACACAGAAACAAATGTGATACATAGTACAAACATAAAGAAATTTAATAGATTTTACATTTGGTGAGTAAGTAAGTAGCGGCCCATTAGCGTCCCACTTCTGGACACAGGCCTCCTCACTCATAGAAGAGAGGGTAATTAGAACATAGCACCACAACGCATAGTGCACAATAGTCTGATGTGACGGTAATCCAACCGACTTCGAGAGAGATCAGGCGCAGGACCGACGGCTTAACGTGCTCTCCGAGGCACAGGGGTGGATCACACCGCCAACTTCCCAACTTCGGACAAATATTGAGAAAATTTTAATAGAAAACTTAATATTCATTTTTGAATTAGGTTGTCCCGGAACTTGAACCCAGGACCTCATGTCTGTGGCAGGCAATTGATTTTTTTTTATTTTACATATACCATTATAAAAATGTGCCAGGTAGAGAATGTGTGTGTGTATGTCGTTCGTTTTTGTGTGCCTGTGTGTATGTGTGTGGGTGCGAGGATGCGTGCATGCGTGACTATTTTATGTATATCAAGAACTGTGTCTGATAAAAATACTAGCTACCTATATGAATTTATGTATTTTGTATTGATTCTGTTATTGTTAAAATACTATTTCAATAATTTTATTGATACGTAAATTGTATACATGGGCCGTTCTTGCTCCAGCGACATCCGTTATGAATTGTTTTAAACTTAAATTTTCGTGGTTTATTAACATAGTTATTAACATAACGATATTTTGATATTATTAAATATCGGCAAAATTAGTAAACGCCATCGTGGTATGTACCCGTTCAAATAGTCAAGACATGCGTTATATCTGATACTATCGATTCGTAGTAGCAAATGCTATCAGTTATGCTTAAATGCATTTGGATATTGTAGGTGCAATACCCTGAGTAAGCATAATACATAGGTTATGCCCCAGTGCTTGCGTAATTAATTAATGCGAGCTATTATATAATACCTGATGTGTCACGCTCGTAGTTGCCGCTCGTAGTGATCATACTTGATGCTAAGGGATGATACAATATAGGGCAATTTTTCTTTTATGGTTTTTACACACCATCGTACCGGAACACGTACATCTTGTTTGGCGGTATGACTTTGCTGATAGGGTGGTAACTAGCCAAGGCCGAAGCCTCCCAGCAGACCAGACTCAGACAATTTGAAAATGAAATTTTCTATAGGTATGCGCTTCACTGTAATCTTATCAGATGGTAAGTTAAGATACAGTCTAAGGTGGAAGCGCGCTAACCTGGCAAAAGATACGTGCTGTGGTTTCTATACAACATTGTTTTTGTTTTGCGGTAAATTTTTGCCGGTAGGGTGGTAATTAGCCTCCCACCACAGTCCAATCTAAGACAACCGGTAATTGAACCCCAGACGCCTAAAACCATCTTTATTGCTTTTGTAATGAAACTGGTTGGATTCATTAAAAGTTTAACGAACATAGTTATAAACATATTTTATATATTATTAACTAGTTAAGTATAACATTTGTTAACAACAAACATCAATATTGATACAAATAATAACGCTTATAGTCTGTTTATTTTATCTGACGTGTAGTAAAAATAAAGAATATAACATTTGGAAAAACTTATAAAAGAATCAAATATCACGGGTGAATACACCGGGCTCAAAGCAATATATATTGAAATAACCGATAAGAAAGTCAATAAATATATCAAGATACTCATGCTGTCTTATTATACCCTCATTTCCATACATAGTGCAATGATACAAACATTTGGGAATAGTTGTTTATTCTATTGACTTAATATTCCAATATACAACTGATGATGACATTAAATAACTTAAAAATACAATATAATAATAACTATTCTGAAAAGAACCCATAACAAATCCAGTCGGTTATCTTTTTTGAAGTAAAACTTCTTTACACACACTTGACTTGGGGAGTAAGACGGTGAGTGCGTCACGAGAACGTTACGAAAAGTGTAATATGGCGAGAGGCAAACAAACGGCGAAGGTGAATTACATATATAATTCATCGCGTGCCCCTCGTTAACTGAGAATCAGCCTATTTATAGCACAGAAATTGCACTCGATATATCCGGTATAATTACAATACAAAACAGTATCATGACAAGTTCATGACAACATAAAGAAAGAAACTGCTCCTCCCTCCTAGCTTCGTTTCCTCAATTTTGAGGGTCGTGACAACCACCTCTGATGAGCAATTTTCTTTTTATAATGGAACGCCATTTGCCTCTGCTTTCCGCGGCGTGTAAGGCATCGTAGACGGAAGTCTGTAATGTGGTGCGGACCTGATCGGACCAACGCATTGGGCTCCAACCTCTTGCTCTTTTGCCATTAACTTTTCCAGTTATCACGAGCTTTTCGAGGTTATCACCCTGTTTCCTGGCAATGTGCCCAAAGTATTCAAGTATTTTTTTGAGGCAGATGGTGGAAAGCCTAGTTGTAACATTGAGTTTCTTAAGAATTGATGCGTTGGTCCGATGTGCTGTCCACGGTATACGAAGCATCTTTCTCCAGCACCACATTTCAAAAGCATCGATGCGATTGCGGTCTGATGATCGCAAGGTCCACGTCCCAGCACCATAGAGAAATATTGAAAAGACGAGGCTTCGTAGTAGTCTAATTTTAGTTTTAAGAAATATTCGCATATCCTTCCAAGGTCTATGGAGCTGAGACATGGCGTTCTTTGCCATTCCGATACGCCTCTTTACTTCGATATTTCGATGAAAAAAAGAAACATGATTAAAAAATTATTTACTTGGAAAGTAATATTTAATTTCACGTAGTTTACAATAAAAAAATCTATTTATTAATTAATAATAAATTAAAAAATTATCTTATTTAAGTTAGAGCTTTATATTTATTTTTGTGTATTGTGATTATGTTACAGACTGTTTTCAAAAGGGATTATGGTCTTATTTTTTTCGTCTTGTTTATCATAAGGAAAATACAATATGAATTGCAAAAATAGTTAAGTTCTTACTTTTATCATAACAATCAAGTTAATGGAAAAAGTAGATTATTAGTTTCGGAAAAATTTAGTCCTACAGTTGTTTGTCTCGTTGTATAAGATTGTTATATTTCAATAAATTAGGCAACAATTGCCTTTGACGTAGTTGTCATATGATAATATCTAAATATCGGTGTCCCCGACGTATAAGGAGCGATTTTAGACATGACGTTTTCTGTAATTTTGTTGATTACGAGTACATCTCTCTTTTATTAAAAAGAGTCAATGTACATCATATAACTTACGAAACAAAAACAAACTTGTTATAAATTGTAATAGGCTGCATAAAATTAACAACTCATTTTATGGTAGCTGTATACGTTTCTATAATAAACTTCCATACGACGTTTTAGCGATGTCAATTAATAAATTCAGAGTCTTTGTTAGAAGAAAGTTGATACCAAAATCTTCTTGTAATTTGCAAGATTACTTAGACGATAGAAACGCGTGGGAGTAAACGAATTGCTCTAATTTGGATTGAAATATAACAAAATAATGTGATATTGTAATGATGATGGTAGAAAATAAAAAATACCCGACTGAGTTTGTCGTGGGCTCTTCTCAGATCAGGGCGCGAAGGACCCTCGTAACTTCAGATTTGAAGTCGTTTCTGAGTACCATCATCAGACGTACATTAGAATTAGAGTGTGGAAAAGAAAAAACAATATTATTTCAAAATCGCTGTCATCGATTCAAAAGTGCTGTAATATGCCCCATTTAACAGCCTAGGTCATCGTTATTTTATATCACATAGTTTTTAAAAATGAAGGCTAATCACTAAGCTTCATGAGGCAGTCGATTTATACAAAAGCAAACACGTTTTCAATATATAATTTCCCAAAATGCTTCAAAACTAACCTAAAACTCTTTCAAACTTTGAAATTCTAAATATATACGCTAGAAACGTACAAACCTCGAGAATGCCCGATAAAAATCTTGCCTGGAATTGTTATTACGTAACGGGATAAACATGTTCCAGTCTACCAAAAGAATATATTGGTGAAACACTCACTATAGGAGTAAACAACTGCTTAAAGTATTAAAGATGTCTTTATAATTCCGTTAATCGTTCTACAAAGAGGAAAATTAAATTAAATCTTTATATATGTATTTAATGTCTACTTAATAAATTTAAGAAAATAAAAAAATAAACACTACCCTTGTAAAAAAATCAACCAAATAGTAAATAAATTAAATAGTTTTTAAATGTGTTTATCACGTTTTAAAATTTCATACCCCCATTGTAGTAACACGAATAATGAACTAGCGATAAGAACCGTGGATTTTTCAGAGAATTGTGCGTTTCATTAAGTTTCTCTTTATAAATAACTTTAGTATTTAAATATAGTTTATAATTCTTCGTTAGAGCACCTTAGAGCACATCTGGGATATTAGTGTCCTGTCAACCTGAATTTCTAATATAAGTCTTATAAGCGAGGAGGCCCTAGAAATAACTTGGCTCTTACTTATCGTAATAACAAAGAAAATTTATCGGTAGTTGGTTAAAAGGCCATAAATGTATAGTCAACTCTTTCCCCTCCGTGCGTTTCTAGTTGTCTAACTTATAATACGAGATGAAACAAGTCTTGGCGGGGGTTCCTCCGTGGGAGCTGCGCGCGGAAGTTCTTGCGGCTGTTTACAAGTTCAGGATGGCTGCGAGGACACGTGGCCTGTAGCCTGATGCCGATGCGTCACCTTCTGGTGGCGCTGATTGGCTTAGATTTTTCGCTGGAGAGTGTGATAGGCGTGATGCCCTCCAGAGAGAGATGCTGGGTGGCCCTCTTCTTTGAGACGGTTATCTCGCAACAAAACAAAATGTGTAAAGTTTACTCTGCCGAATGTGAAACAAATGCAAACCATTGTTAAACTTAATTATGAGGAACTAGACCTTGTTGATAGTACCGCTTTGTTAGGTATAACTTTAGATAATAAATTACAGTGGGGGCCCCATATAAGTGGTCTATCGAATGGGCTCAGCTCCGCGGCTTACGCAGTTAAAAGAATTCGTCGTCTGACAGATGTTGATACTGCCAGACTGGTATATTTCAGCTATTTTCACAGCATTATGTCATACGGTATTCTACTTTGGGGTAATGCTGCTGATATAGATGCAATATTTGTGCTGCAGAAAAGGGCCGTTCGTGCGATTTACAATATGGGTCCAAGAGAGTCGCTAAGAAACAAATTCAAGGCAGTTAACATAATGACAGTTCACTGCGTATACATATCAGAAAACTTGTTGTACGTACACAAAAACATTGTTTCTTTTAATAAAAAGAGTGAATGTATATCATATAACTTACGAAACAAAAACAAACTTGTTGTAAATTCTAGTAGGCTGCATAAGATTAACAACTCGTTCAAGGGTAACTGTATACGTTTCTATAATAAACTCCCACAAGACGTTCTAGAGATGTCAATTAATAAATTCAAAGTCTTTGTTAAAATAAAGTTGATAGAAAAATCATATTATAAGTTGTAAGATTACTTAGACGATAGAAACGCGTGGGAGTGAACGAACTGCTCTAATTTGAATTGAAATATATTATACTTATATGATATTGTAATGATGATGATAACAAAAAAGAAAACACTCGACTGAGTTTGTTGTGGGCTCTTCTCGGATCAGGGCGCGAAGGAACCCCCGTAACTTTAGATTTTAGGTCATTCTGGACTATCATCATCAGACGTGCATTAGAATTAGAAAAGAAAAAAAAAAATATATATTATTTGACGATTCAAAAGTGCTGTACTATGCCTACTTGAATAAAGATATTTTGATTTGATTTGATTTGATTCGTCGATGAAGAAGGCCCATGAGTGAGAGAGGGAAACCGCAGTCAATGCTCGCTGTCACCCCCGACGAAGGCATCCAAGCGACGTATATTTGCACCAGTCATGCCGCCTTTGTGAACTCTTGATCGGACTCATCCGGGACAACAGAGAGGATTGTGCGAGCGCTCCTCGGATGTTCCACTAATGGATGAAGAAGGTTCCGCTGGGTTTTCGCAATTTTAAATATATTTTTTATCGTGCATAAATTACATTTCTAATATGCATATATTACATTTCTAATATGCACAAATACCATTTCTCAACGTGAAAAAAATAAAACTTTTTCGGTCAAACCGATTCCGATAGTCAATCAGTCACTGATTAGTAAAACTCTACTATCTATTGATAGCACAATTCATTCAAGGGTCACTGTATACGTTTCTATAACAAACTCCCAGAAGAAGTTACAAAGATGTCACTTAATAAATTTTAATCTTTTATTTAAAGTAATTCTGTGATTTTTCTCTAATTTGTAGGACTTCTTAGAACATAAAGAAATAGGGAAAGAAGTGATTGCTGTAATCGAAATAAAATAAAGAAATATATTGTAATGTTGATGAAAAATAAAAGGATACCTGACTGAGTTTGTTGTGGCTTCTTCTCAGGACAAGGCTAGAAGGAACCCTCGTTACTCTAAATTTCAAGTTGCCTTTAATATCGTCATCAGTCGTACATTGAGATAATCGTCGTCGTCGTCGCTTCAACCGATGGACGTCCACTGCTGGACATAGGTCCCACGTAATGATGTCCACAAGGCCCGAGATCGAGAGATCCAGAGATTCGGGCACTGAGATAATATATGAAAAAAAACTAGATTTGAAGATTCAAGAGTGCTGTAAAAGTCTACTTGAACAAAGATTATTAAATTTGATTTTAGTACCAGCGAATCAAAACTTAGCAATTAAAATTTTAATTAATATCACAGGTTTTCTATTGAAAGTCTGTCGTTTGAGTTCAGAGAAAGGGTCAGTGTTGTTATACGACAGATTTATTTAGTTCAAGGGAATAAAGTCCTGGGAACGCTAGAATATTAATATAGATCTGCTAACGGATATTCGGAAATTGCAGTAAATGTTGAAATCCGAACACATTTTGCGTTAAGTGGGTCAACTTCATGTTACGTGCTAAATGGGTATTTCATTCAACAATGGAACGACGCTTTACACTATTTGGGTATAAGCTTTTTGTAATATATTTAAATTTTATAAACGTATTTTTTATTTTATTGATGCCAGGATGTCAGCTGATGGTAAGTTATGATATAGTCTTAGATTGAAACGCGCTAGCCTGGTAAAAGGTAATTAACATCTTATGGTTCTCTTTGGCTGTACGTCTTTGCTCGTAGTAACTAGCCACGGCCGAAGCCTCCCACCAGTCCAGAATCTATCTATAAAATGTAGTATCCTAAATTTGCCCAGTCTAGTACATCGTGGTAAATTTTAATGTTTAAATTTACTTTGGTGAAGTTATGAATCTTTACTTCAAACATAGACGAAATTCCACGTGAAATGATGTCTTAATTGTGTTTTTGAAAGTTATGTTTTGTCAGTGAAAGTAGCATTGAAATCGGTGCAACTGCTTCAAAGGTGGCGTCGTAAGACACCCAAATAAGTTGAAGTCGTTATATATATATAATATAAGAACTTGTATTAAAAAAACCAATGAAATAATAATACTTGTTTAGATTTTTTCTGTTAAATGGCCAAAGGGGCAAGATTTGGAACTTTTTTCGCGCTATTTATTAGAATTGCGTTAATACCGTATTTTTAAAATGAACACACAAAAATTAGAGTTTTTGAGCTTCAATTTCAGTAAAAAATTATATTTAATTAAGTTATAAAATATAATCTCAGTTGCCAGTGACCTACGGCTCCGAAACGTGGTCGCTGGCTATGGGCCTCATACGAAAGCTTAGAGTCACTCAGCGTGCGAGGGAGAGGGCTATGCTCGGAGTTTCTCTACGCGATCAATTCAGAAATGAGGAGATCCGTAGCAGAACCAAAGTCACCGACATAGCCCTACGAATCGCGAACCTGAAGTGGCAATGGGCGGGGCACATAGTCCGACGGACCGATGGACGTTCGGGCCCGAAGGTGCCAGAGTGGCGTACCCGCACTGGGCGGCGCAGTGTAGGGAGATCCCCCACAAGGTGGACCGACGACATAAAGAGGGTCGCCGGTAGCCGCTGGAGCCAGGCGGCGCAAGATCGGGTCTTCTGGACAACATTACGTGAGACCTATGTCTAGCAGTGGACGTCCGTCGTCCATTCGTTGAAGCGACGATATAATCTCAACATACGAAACACATTGCTGTAAGATACTATTGCAAAAATGAGAGCTACAGGAGAAAATTTATCTGACCGCCCGACATTTTTTTCCTTTGTTTCTAAAACCGACAAAAAGTTGATATTCTGGTAATAACTGAACATTCAGTAAGCTAAATAACTAATATTTTTGTACTTTACTGTTACAATCTTCAAATTTTATTAAGGTATAAATGTTAAGGGTTTAAGTCAATGTTTAACCCTTTAAGCCACCGTACGTGCTCGCGCTTAAATAATTATGTTAGTTGTACTTATATAATCGACACGCATTATTTCGTAACTTACAGGTACTGTACTAACAATATGCCTCATTTATGTATTTTCCCTCTTAATAATGTTATATTTAAGGTGTTGTTTCTTTAAAAAGTTACACGGGACTTCATTTTAAGAGATAAAATAGGAAAAATCAAAGAAAAACGTACGCCATCTTGGGTCTTTAGCCGCGCACTTCACCAATAGCCCACAATTTTTCATTCCCTTAAACCATTGATCGTCTCCGATATTCCATTTTTAAAATTTTATCTTTTTAAAAATAAATAATACTTGTAAGTTGCCGTCTATATGATTAATTGAAAAGTATGTATATAAATAAATATATATATATAGTAATATGTATACTCACAGAATATGTATACTCTATACGATTCTAAACAATTAATAACATAGTGTATAAGTTTAATTAGGTAAAAAAATAAACTTAAATCATTTCAGAAATCATAGAGAAAAATATCTACCTCCAAAACAGCATGTCGCCAATAACCTCGCAAATTCCGCACACTATATTAAAACGAAATTACTATTTACTAAGTTTTATAACGCATCACGAGAAAGGGTCATATGTTACGAAATACATTTATATAAATATAAAACATAAATCGTTTCAGAGCAAACAATGTTTTGCTGTCCATCGAAAAACTAACAAAGAACGTTGTATCAATGTTCAATCCATTCTACATTCAGTTCATGTTTACCGACTCTATACTCGATAGTCGAAGTAAATAAACAAAAATATATGTATTGGCGTTATTTTGAGTTTATTTTAAAGCAATTTTGAACACCTTTTGTTCCAATACATAAATCCGAATGAATTTATATTGATTTCAATGTTTATGAAACTCTTCTGAGCAATTGCGCTTTACAGCGTTGTTTTTTTGAGTCTGAAGAACATAATATCAACATGATTTCTAAAGTAATTCGCTAGTAAAGGGACGGCTTAACGTCGATCCCTGGCGTAAACGAGATTCATCGTGAGCTACAAATGAAATACGTGACTTCTCAGCCGTCATACGACGCTATTTTCAGGATTTGAGTGTCGTATTTGCAGGTACTACGGAATTATTAAGTTAACGAGTTATCTGTTTAATTGACTTTGGCGACCTTAAACCAGAACAGTGCCAGTAGTCAGTGGATAAAGTTTTGAAAATGAACTTTTAATTTTAAATTTTCATAAACATGACTACATTGATAAAACTTTGGCTTAACCCTGTTAATTATTGAAAAGGAACATCAAAAAGTTATCACTGGGTATCCGTAATTAATTGGAGTTCCTAAGTATAAGTATATATGTTTACACATTATTAAGAAAATTTAAAAGTTATTTAAGTGAACTTCAATACATGGAGTTGTGTAATTATTCACAAAATAAATATAAATTAATATAAAAAAAAACTGTATTAACATCAAATTGCATCCACTGTACGTTTAAGGAAGTTGAAGAGAGAAATAAAAAAAATAAAAATGCGTGCGTACAAAGTACACATGTCAGAAGTAAAACAATTTTGGCAACGTAATATTAAAGTCTTGTTAATATTTATACTAATTTAAAACTTTAGATTTCCGAGACTTAGAGTGAGGAAAAAGGAAGATATGTTAGGAATTTCATTCTCATTAAAATATTAAAAGTGTCGAAAATTAATACAAATAATTTAATCAAATCTCAAATAACGAATTTTAAATAAAAATGCCACGTATTTTAGTCAATATTAGAAATTATTAATTAAATTTTGATTTTGAATTTTTTTTTTAAATTGTATATTAAATTATTGAATAAAGAGTGGCAAATAAAATGTCACATGTTAATTGTAAATAATAAAACTAGCTAATCTGGAAACGAATTAGCATAAAAAACGCTGCACATCTTTGTGACACTAATCACGCGTTTGATCCTTAAAAATTTTACCCTCTTGCGCCTAAAGAAGTTTCATTTCAAAAAGTATTTATTTAAAATGAAACTAAATTTATATACACATAGGGTATACGCCAATAGATTGAATTAAAAAAAAACAATGCATGCCCAGGATTTCATTACAGATCGTTTCGTAGCAAGTGCTTTAAGAATAAATGGTGTAATGCTTAAATTATTTGGGACTTTTTGTTGTCTAACTTAGTAAATTATTACTAGAGTTAAAACGCATACAATTTACGCATTTAGAATAATCGATAAAGGCTTAGTAGGCCAATGCCCTCTACACAAGAAGTCTAGTGCCAAAGCCATCTTCCAAAAACAAATTGCTCCCCCTATCGTAGCATCGAATCATTTATCTGGTGTCATTCCAGGTCTAAATTTACTCAGCTATTAAGATTTTATTGCAATAATTTTATTACGAACTGATAGCGATTTGACCAGATAAAATGTAATGTTGTTTAATGCTAAACGTTAGCGCGTGTCGATAAATTTACTTGATTGTAAATGATGATGAAATGATAAATAAATTTCTCTTATTGGCTTAAATTTCCCATGGCAGGTCTTTTCAATCATAGAAGGTTTTAGAACAGAGATCCATCAAGCTGCTACATTACGGGTTTTCATGCAATACATATCCTAAAGAATTGCTTCATGGATATGCAGGTTTCCTCATGTTTTCCATCTCCAAATTAGGTACCTAAGTTTCACAAAGATAACTTTGAAGTACCGTGGTGAAAATAAAGTGAAGTTTAAGATAACCCGAATGAGAACTCGTCTTATACTATTGAGAGGAGTTCTTTATTACAACAGCAATATCGTCAACAACAACTTTAAGATAAGATTCTATAACTCATTTGGTAATAAGCTCTTAAAGTTCCGGGAATATAATCAGTTACATTGATTTACTTTATTGAAGTGAAATTTTGTAGGGCGCATGAGGGTAAAACTTTTTAGGGACAAAATGTGTGCCATCACGAAGACGTGCAGCGTTTTTAATTCTAATTCGTTTGAAGGTTAAATAGTTTTAATATTTACAAATTACATGTGGCATTTTTTTTACAATTCGTCATTCGAGGTTTCAATCAATTATTTGTATAAATTTTCGACGCTTAAATATTAAATTTTAATGACAATTAAATTCATTAAATTCCTAACATATCTTCCTTTTTCCCTCCCTCTAAGTCACGGAAATCTAAAGTTTTAGATTTGTATAAATATAAACAAGACTTAAAAATTAATTTGCCAAAGAAATTTCACTTCTGACATGTGTACCTTATACGCACGCACTTTTAACTTTTTTTTCATTATTATTTTCCCAAATTGTTTCATTTTAATGAGAGGTTTTCGATCCCCTTAAAGCTTCCTCTACTTCTTAATTGTTTTCTATATTATAATGAGTTTAAGAAGTTTTTGCTTTGGCGATAGTAATTTTTCTATGGTCATTATTTAAAATAGTGGGAAAACTAAAATGTCGAAACAGCTAACCCAATTATTACTTGATTTCCTCCCTATATTGACTGGAATATTTTTTGAAATTATCCGTAAGCATACACTTTATAAAGAGTGGATCATGTTTCTTAAATGTATAGTGTGGAATAATAATAAAGGAATTTTTCATCATACCTGTATCGATAGCTCGTGCAAAATCCCAAATTGATTTCCGATTAAATAAATGCGTAATTTAAAGCGCATGCTTTAATTTTTCGACGCATACGCGCTTGTTTCAAAATTTGTTTATCACTTGAATAATTTCTTCACTTAATTCTTTTTACGTTTTATTAAAGATTAATTTGTTTATTTTATTTTATTATTAAGTTTCGTAGATTAATTGTGTTTTTGGATTCATATCTAAACTTATTTTTAGGCTATAACATAGTTCGTGTTTGAAAGTTGTCATAAATATATGAGTAAACAGCTTGTTGTTTAGTTACGTGGGCGAAGCTTGCTAGCTATTGATTCGATATCTATCTTTATTATTTTTATTTTTATCAAACTTTCGATCCTGGTCTGATAAAAAATTGTATATGCTATACGGGACGAAAGTATGACATTGCCACCCCTGTGGATGTCATTGATAGCTTAAACGTAAATTATAGTTAAAACACAAAGCTAAAGCTACCATATTCTAATGGAATGTCCCCGGAATGGGCCGGGGCAACATACCTTCGTCAGCGAATACAGCGAGATTCAATGGGTTGGTGGGCTTAATATACTGCTGCAGGATCCATTTTCAAGGGAATTTAGAAAATTGATACACTTTTATGAGTATGGAGTACGTCTAAGAGAAACATAATCATTGTGAAATTATGAGTCCATAACAGAGCGACATAATCGCAAGCGATTAAGCTCTTTACAATAAGATTTAAAAAAAACACAAAGCTACGAAAAATGTAATATACAAAACAAAAACGTCATGAGCTCGGCTATAAGGTGTTTTTCAGTCTATGCCTAATAACACTGCTGCCGACACAGAAAACAAATAAATCTTCAAAAAGTGAGAGTTAAGTTACTTACGTTATTTAATTTGATTCTATTAGCCGCGGTTTTAGAAATAGTGTCACAGTAATCCGACTCGCGTAAAGCGTAGAGCTCGTCTGATAGTCACTTTATATTCTAATCAAGCTCCCGGGGCTTTTGAACTGGATGCGAACTGTATTATTCATTATTACTACAGTTAAATTTAAGTCTTACTTGATTTTTGATTTGAACAATTGATGAATTAAAAGAGTGTAATAAGGATTAATAGTATTAACGCCTTTTAATGAGGGAATATTTCGGCTGTGGGATCAGAAGCACATAATGACCACCACAGTACAACATTCGTCCCCCTTAATATTAATCTTAATTCGATCTTCTCACAATCGCTGAAAAATTTCAATGTCATACATATTAACGCCCAAAGCATTCCGGCTCACTTCTCTGACATGCTTGCGTCATTCGATCCTCGTCACATTCATGCCATACTAGTCTCTGAATCCTGGTTAAAGCCATGTTTACCCTCTACTTCGTACTCGCTGCCAGGGTTCAGTCTTATTCGAAATGACCGCCATGACAGAACGGGTGGAGGAGTTGCCATTTACTTAAGATCGTACATACCGTACAGTATAATAAATTCATCAACTCAGCCCCCCCCTGTAGATGGAACTGAACATCTTTTAATTGAAGTCACCCTATCTTACACAAAAATCCTCCTCGGCGTTTTCTATAGTCCCTCCCTCCACATTAATTACTTTTCCTCTCTCGAGTGTCTGTTAGAAAACGTCCTTCCATCATACCAGCACACTATTTTAATGGGTGACTTCAATACCTGTCTGCTTAAGAATGACAACCGATGTAAGAAGTTTCTGTCGGTGAGTGAGGCGTTAAATCTTAACGTTTTACCCCTNTCTTTGATGCGCTCCGTATTGAAGGTTCGCAGATCACGTTTTTGTGATTTGGAGATCTGTCTGTTGATACGCCGGTAATCGGACGCGTCCGCTGCTGACTGTAAGCTCATTGTCTGTCTTTGCTCCATGAGATTGAGAGTGTAGTCAGAGAATCTCTTGGTTTTCTTTTTACGGGCTCTGAAGTACTTAGTCCCAACCATATGAACAGTTTCTACTAGCCTATTGTTAACCTCATCCACAGATTCGCATTCTTCAAGGCCGTCGAAGCGGTAATTGTGTGCTATTTGGTTTTAGATTTCATGTGAATGGATGTTGATTATGTATTTTATTGTAATTTATATTAAATATAGATAAATAAAAAAAAGAGTAAAATACTATAGAGTTTCTTGACAAATTCTTCTCTGTAGTCGAACCGGTGGTAGAGCCTTTGACAAAAAAGTTTGATTTTACTGGAAGTAAAGAATATTTTAGTTTGGTTATTAACTTTTATTATGAAATACTATTTAATATATTTTTTAATAGTTAAAATTATGAACATATATGATTATTATTACTAATTATTGCTCTATTTCTGAAAGACTCACTTTAACTTTTTAAGATACAAATCAAACTTTTACGTGCCCTATATTATTTTTTGTCTAACAAATGAATTAAATAAATAATTAAAAATTTATAGTTCAAAGGTAAAGCCACAGTTTCTGTAATACGATATCATTGGTAGTCGCTTCATTACAAATGAAATTATTTCACAAACTAAAATAAAGGTTGTTTTATATAGTCTGACTTTTAAGCCTGTTCTTGTAATCGTGTGAGCAATATATTTGCAAGGCCTTAAATCAAATGTCTGCATACACTTTTTTACGCCAATATATTAGCTAGATTTGATTCAATTTCAAAAAGATCATTTATTGAGTTACTCTAGGCGCGAGTCCATCAGGTTACGAGGTGAGCACTGGAGGTCATTCCAGTTTACCTGCCTCTAAGTTTAATGCGACAGATTTGCATCATCTGCAAGTTATACATTTTTAATATTTAAGAATCTCCTATTTTTGGAGTTCCTTAGGCACATGAGGGTAAAATTTTGACAGATGAAACGCGTGATTAGCGTCACGAAGATGTGCAACGTTTTTTATGCCAATTTGATTGAAGCTTAAGTAGTTTTAATACTTAAAAATAACATGTGGTATTTTAATTTACCACTCGTCATTTAATAACTTAATATACTATTTTTCATAGAATATAAAATAAACGTATTTCATAAATTTTTAACTGAAACTCAAAATTTGATTAGAAATTTCTAATATTGACAAAAAACCCGTGGAATTTTTTATTTACAATTCGTCATTTGAAATTTTGATATATTATTTGTATTAATTTTCAACACTTTTAATATTTCAATGATAATTAAAATATCTTCCTTATCCCCTGCCTCTATGTCTCGGAAATGTAAAGTTTTAGATTTGTATAAATATAAACAGGACTTAAAAATTACTTTGCCAAAGAAGTTTCACTTCTGACATGTGTACTTTGTATGCACGCACTTTTAATTTTTTATTTATTACTAGCCTACGTGACAGACTTAGTTCTTGGTTTAATAATAAATGATATATAAGTACTTATTTATTAACTCTAACGCAGCTAAATAAGTGATGATTTCTAGTTTTAGGTTAGTTTTATTTTAAAAAGGCTGAATAAACTAACTTACTTTCTAACGCATACGTATGATGAGGGTTTAGTCGTTATTTTAATGTAGCCAGCGACTCCCACACTCCCAGATTGAATCCATCCGATGTGCTCAAAAGCATTCCCCAGCGATAAAAATAACCCAAGCATAAGAAATGACGATTTTTAGGGTTATGTTAGTTTTTTTTGCTGCAATGACGCTTACCAGCGACAAAAACGGCTAAAAAAAACTTACCATAAAAGCGTCTTGTCGTATGTATTATTCAAAAAAATAGTGTTCATTCTGTTATTCTTATCTAATCACAATATTCGTTTTATTTTATGTGTTATTAATAGTAGTTTTGTTATTATATTATACGAGAACAGGCGATATACCGACGTATATGTTGTAATAAATATTATAATAAGACTGCCTCATTGATCTTGTGATCAGATTGTTCGGCTACAAAGATGAGGTCCTTGGTTGAGGTCGACCGAATTCAAAATTCGATATTGAGTTTTCAATTAAGATATTGCCCGAAATCGGCGAATTGCTCCACCCCCGTATCTCGGAGAGCACGTTAACCTGCCATTCCTGCTCCTGATCTCTCTTCGGTCTTGTCGGATTGCTGATAACCCATCAGACTAAGAGAGTGAAGGAATAGATAGTGCACTTATGTTAGCGCATACATTTATATACTGTGCCCGCCAACCCACAGTGGTGCAGCGTGGTGGGTCTATGCTCTAGGAACCCTTTCTCCTATGAGCTGAGGCCTGTGCCCAGCAGACGTTACCTTTATTTTTATAATACGAGTATATCATATTTGCAGCGCGTATTCTATTCTAAATAGGCTATATGAAAAAATATTTTCTTGGGCATATTATTTACTTATTTACACGTGAAGAAAAACCAAACAGTTGTATTAAGAATTTTTTGGGTTTTTCGGTATAATTTCTGAATTTAAAACAATTCCATAGACCGACATAAGTATAGTAAATTGGTGAAGTAATAAGAAAAAGCTTTATCGCCACTTGTAAAATTATAACAAGAAAGGGTTTTACTATACTATATTTTTCTTCACCTAAGGAACATAAAATAATTTATTTTACGGACTTTTATCGTTAAAATATTCTGCCATGTGAACATGAAAAGTGTAACGGTTTCGGTATATGATCGTGGAGATATGATTTATTAAAATACTGAAAATGATATACACGATATAAAGTACATTATTTTCTCCTGAATAATGCTCGCGAAAATCTACGAAGACATTTATTTTGCTAACAATGCACACTTCCAATATTATATAGTCTCATTCCTATGTTTTCCTTCCAACAAGGGGCTTAGTTGATACCATCCATCATATAAAGTTCAAAGAAGTCTGACATTGACATAAAAGTGCGCCCATAATAATACCGTATAGGAACTAGAAAAAAAAAGGCAGCTTGAAAGGTGTTGGAGGCCAAGCGACCGTAGTTTCTACGGCACGGCTACAGTTTGTTTTCAGTCGCAAAGTGGCACCCGTCTGAGCCACATCTCGCCTGAATATCTGCGCTCAGAAACGCGGGAAATTCCAACTGTATAAAACACAAACTTCTAATTTCTCCACTTTACTATCTCTCCAAAAAACTTTTGCGTTTTATATCCACGGGCCCATTAAAACCACTGTTGTATTCACGTCGCATTTAATAAACTGACATTGTTAATGACTTTGCCCTATTTTCAAATACAATTGTTTCTCAGCGGTTAACCAAACTTAACTCGTTACTGGAGTGTCGTATATCATTATTGAAACGTGAGCCTTTTTGACTATTCGTTTAAAGTACTTTTAAATGAATAAGTACCTTTGGTGAAAGTAAACTAATTTCCCGAGTTGTGGAATGTTACAGGATGTCCAGTAGCTTGTGTAATTTAGCTGAGTGCTTTCACTGGGAGTTTCGTTTTTAAGATACGAAAGAATCTTTTAATTCGAAGAGTAAGCATTTTAAGTTGCGTGTTCAGAGTTCCATGAAAAGTTGCTTTGATTTATGAAACACTCGAATTAATTAAAGAAGGTAGTAGGATGTTTAGTGTTCGGGTGTGATTAGGTCGGGAAGGTATTGAGTTTGGGGTGAAGTGGTTCGGATGGTGTGCGATGGTGGCGCAATGCTTTGCTTGGAGTCGCTGATGACCAGGTGGAGAGAGCGCGGGGAGCGCGGCGAACGACGTGCGCGCTCCCGAAGCCTCTGCTCCTCCGCAGCCGATGGCAGCCTCTTGCAACTTCTGCACAGAAGAGCAAGCAGTGCTATGTGAGTAAATTTTGGTCATAAATTAAGCCATATACTATGAAACCCTAATCAAAATATTCAGATAAGCTTAAAAGCTACTTTTGGATCTACAGTAGTCTGTCCCTTCGTAACAAATCTACCACCGGTTCGAAAAGTTGATTTGCTGAGAGATAACGGGCAAGAAATTCAGCGGTTACTCTTTTAAATATATATTTGTTGGATACAATGTGTAATAATTTGATTCTGTGCGTAAATTTTTATCGCTTAAATAATCTACAACATTATATGCCTTTTGTAATAGGATATTTTTAATGTATTTATTAAAATTATGTACAGGCAAATCTAAAAGTGATTACAGTATCTTATCTAATATAAGTATGCTCCACAAAGTTTTCTTAATTTATATTTATTGTATTAAAATAGTTAATTTCGCTTTTTTGCTGAATTACGAATATATAAAATATTATTCATATAAATTCCGATGATACTTTGAGGATTGATTTTTCTTTGAAAATTATTAAACATTGCAAAAATTCACGCATTACGAAACATTAGCACAAATTTCTTTCGCGACATAAAAGCTAACAAATTTTCCCCCATATTTTCACATGAACGAGAACTTCGCGGTGATACCATGGAGAACAGTTGGAGTTTTATAATTGGTTACTAAATTCCTCTTATGAAAAAGGGTATGGGATCGGGATATATCAGGTATTTTCATCAGGCTTTATCCTAACTTCATCATACTAAAATATTATTTTACTACTATATAATACACTTACCACCACGTTACAACAATATACATACACATATATTGCAAAACATTGATAAATTTTCTGTAAGCCACTTGTATCGTAAATAAAGACAGTTATATGACTGAAGATTTTTCAACTTGCAGCATATACTTTTTAAATTAAACATATTTTTGGATAGATATATGTTCGTTGGTGACGATATTACTGCGAATACGAAAATTCTAACTATTTTTAATGAAAATGAACGTTATTTCAATGGATTTTTATAGCTAAAGAGCTCTAAGGTGCTGTTATCGCATAACCGAGTTCTAGACAACTTTGGCGTCCGAAAACGAGGAGCCCGTTTCCACCGGTGATTATTATATAATGAGGTTGACTATGTGTCGGTCACTTGAAAGGTAGGGTTCTCATTATATATAGATCATATAGAGCATAACATTAAATGAAATAAACTTAGGGTGCTTGCAAATCGCCAATTTTATTTAAAAGGGTGTCTGGGCTTTTAGACAACATCACTTTCGAAGATTGCTAACGCTTAAGAATATATGACGTTTCATTTTTCTATAAGTTTCGATAGGAAACGTCATTCCCATACATTTTTTGAGCGTTAGCAATCTTCGAAAGTGACCTGTCTGCGGGCCGTGGTGTCTTATGACAAATGTTTGAAATGGTATTCCAAACTCGATATACTTTAACTACTGTTTATTTATTATTTAATGACCCTTCTGTCACTGCTTTGGTAGAATAGAGACATATTTCAAAAGCTCTAATTTATCAGGAGAGTAATTACATAATGACATTTTGTGGTACCTAAGCGAAACTTTTGCAGGTGTTAATATGAATATAACTCAAGAAAATGTAAACTATTTCTGATTCTGATCTGTCCTTAACTAAAATTTTAAAATTTCAAGACTGTGTGATTATTACATGCAAAATAGTATCCTATAAAAAGTAAAGAACATAATTTTAAATACTATTGTATCACGTTAATAAATTTCGTATATCGTCGTCGTCGTCGTCGCTTCAACCGATGGACGTCCACTGCTGGACATAGGTCTCACGTAATGACGTCCACAAGGCCCGATCTTGCACTGCCTGGCTCTAGCGGCTACCGGCGACCCTTTTTATATAATCGGTCCACCTTGTGGGGGGTCTGCCTACACTGCGCCGTCAGGTACGGGGTCGCCACTCCAGCACCTTCGGCCCCCAACGTCCATCGGTCCTTCGGACTATGTGCCCCGCCCATTGCCACTTCAGGTTCGCGATTCGTAGGACTATGTCGGTAACTCTGGTTCTACTACGGATGTCTTCATTTCTGATTCGATCACGTAGAGAAACTCCATCGCACGCTGAGTGACTCTGAGCTTCCGCATGAGGCCCATAGTATATATATATTTCGTATATATTCGACTAAAATTATACCGATCTTTTTATAAGATAAAACTTTAAATAAGAGTTTTGAAATTATTTTCTGAATTATTCAATATTAAATGATAAATTTGATCAAAGTTTTATTGAGGAAAAATCGGAGAGTTTGTTGACTAAATCATAATTTGATATCCGTGAAAACAATCTTAAGCTTTTTTTATAAATAAACCAATTTTGATTGTCATTCGATACAGCATTGTGGCATTCGCAAAAAAAAAGTACTGAAACTTCTGTAAAACAATATTAGAGCTGGACAATATTTCTGTTAACAATTACATACTTCATTAAGGCATTGTACAGAATTGTCTTCTACAAATACACTACAGAAAATCTGTTGGTGTTTTCTATAGAAATTCATTTAGTATAAAATATTATTTTCTGTTAATACCATGTTTCGTTTCATATATTCGAAGCTGTGCCACAAAAAGCAGTTTTAAAAGTAATTTAAAAATGTATATGTTGCTCTTGTAGCTGCGTAAATCTTTATTATTTATATATCATTCATCATCTCATTTTAACATTTAAGAGAAGTTTTACGTTGATATTGGATTTTTAATTTTAAAATTGTAGCACTGTTATCATTGTCGTCACTTTTATACTGTTTCCATTTTTTTTGACGTGAATACGTCTATAAAATCGAATTCCAAAAAATGATTGATATCTAAATCGGGGGACACAGTTTAGTGTTGTAACTGCATATCTATCACCACCATCCGAAATTAAAATACACGACTGGATAGCTAAAGGATCAAGAAATTATTACGCCAAGTAAGGACTGTAACACATCGCGCCTGGCGGAGGGAGACGCTATTACCCGTTTCGAGACGTATTCACGTACAACAAGAGGCCGTGTCCATAATACGGCCACACCTCTTTTTAAGTTATTAAATTAAATATACCGTGGCGTTAACAATGGAATCAAAATAATAATTTGAATTTCAATAAGTATAATAAAAGGGGAATTAAGAAAAATCATTTTATCGAGGTTTCTGTTTGACAAAGGTGTCTATTACATAAACAAAACATAAAAACTTAAAGATCGGGCCATAGAATGTTCAATAGGCAGAATAGCCAAGTCGCATAACCTGTCTTGTCCTAAGTGATTCGAGTATCTCTTGGGCCAGGGGCCCATGGCATTTTGCCAGCACTGCCATCCTATAGTTACGCCACTGGTTACAAAGTAACACCATTACTGAATAAACGCTTTTTTATATACAGAGTTACAGGTGTAACGCATATCAAGCTTCGGGCAGTCCGAAATATTTGCATGTCTGTCACATTAAATACTACAGTGATTATTTGATCGATAAAACTATTACTGAAAAACACTAGTATATGTTTTAATATTTTTAAAAGACGATTGATTGCATTTCCACTTTTTATCGTGTCACTTGTATTTTTAGCAGTATTGTATTACTTTTTAAATATTTTCGTATCATTTTTGTATTAGTATTTATCTATATATATATACATAAGAGATATCGAGGTATCTATAGGCTCATCACGATATCTTTGGATCCATAAGGCGTAGAGACTCCAAATTTTGTAGGAATATTCCTTTTACCGAGTAGAAATCAGCTAAGAACGGATATTACGAAATTCCACCCGCAAGGGGATTTGTGGGGGTTAACTATTGACTAATAACGATATTGCAGTAATACATAGCAAATAGCTCATTGAAGTAATTCGTATGTGTATAATTTGTAAAACAATTTGCCTAAATTAGTAAAAATGCTACCCAAAAAACATTCCACGCAGACGAAGTCGCGGGTTCAGCTAGTAATCATATATATTTTTTATTATACTTATATATGTACTGTATGTAGTTATTTTATGTTCAGCTCTTTACTACTAACAGATTCCTATACCCAAAGTTTGTTGTGATATTATTTTTGCAACTAAACCGCTTTCAACTATTACATAATTTTTCTCATAATTATGTTATGTAAGTATTTGCTTATCTATATATATAGAAGTTGCCTTTAGAAAAATGTAAAAGAATACACTACAAGTCATTGTTGTTGTCGTAAATGTTGATATATAGTTCGGTCTGTATCAACTTATACAATGTAGAAAGAGACACAAGCAAGTTTGTATCGTTGACCTAAATACGTGAATTCAGTTAGGTCACACGCTAATAAATCGGAACCTACGTAACTTTAACATTTTTTGCTTATAACTTTGGCTGCCATTCAAAAGTTATCGCCTTATTTTTTTCTTAAAGGTAGTGAATTAATTCAACAGTTCTTACTTAGGAGTAAAAACCCTGCTGGAATGATTGCTTCACTAGCAGAGGTCCTGGGTTTGATTGCTAAGAGGTGGGTTTTAGTCATGGCTTGCTATTACACTACTAACAAAGACGGGCTGCCAAGCAAAAACTCTGCAGTCCTGTAACATGTTGTGTGGACTCGATTAACAGATAAATATCTCGATTCAGTTTTATTTGTAAATTTAGAAGAAGAAGTAGAAGAGTTAAGTCCTAATTAAAATTGATAACTTCTTTAGGCGAATACAATATTAGGTCATATTTGCGTCACGAAGATGTGCAACATTTTTTATGCTAATTCGTTGGAAGCTTAGGTAGTTTTAATATTTACAACTGCCTCATTGGTTTAGTGGTTAGCATGTTCAACTACAGACATGAGGTCTTGGGCTCGAGTTCCGGGTCGGGCCAATTCGAAATCGATATTGATAATTGGAATTTTTCAATATTCACCCGAAGTTGGGAAGTTGGCGGTATGTTCCACCCCCGTGCCGCGGAGAGCACGCTAAGCCGTCGGTTCCGCGCCTGATCTCTCTCCGGTCGTGTCGGATCCCCGTCACATCGGACCATGAGAGTGAAGGAATAGAGAGTGCACTTGTGTACTATGCCTGCCAATCCGCTGTAGAGCAGCGTGGTGGGTCTATGCTCTAAAAACCCTCGCTCCTCGGAGTGAAGAGGCCTGTGTCCAGTAGTGGGACGTTAATGGGCTGCTACTTACTTAATTTACTTACTAATATTTACAAATAACATGTGGTATTTTAATTTTCCACTCATCATTTCATAATTTAATATAAGATTTTTTAAAAATTATAAAATACAAATGTTTCATAAATTCTCTTTACTAAATTTTAAAATCACAAACAAAATAAATTCTTTAAATTCCTAATATATCTTCCTTTTTCCCTCCCTCTAAGTCAGGGAAATCTAAAGTTCTAGATTTGTTTAAATAGAAACAAGATTTAAAAATTAGTTTGCCAAAGAAGTTTCACTTCTGAAATGTGTACACTGTACGCACGTACACGTTTTCTTTTTAAACTGCCAGCAGCAGTTATTATGATTTTAGTAATAATATTGATGGTTTTGAAGCAATTTCATTATGTGTATTGTATTTGTAGCTTACCATTGTATAACAAAATAGCATTGTGGGTAAAAGCTTTAATCCCTGTTATAAAATTGGCCTGTTTTTCATTTCATTAACAGAACTAGTAGTTGCTAAGTTACTATGTTTTTAGTTACTATTAGTTTATTTTACACATTTTAATTGGTATTTTGGAAAGAATTTTGTAGTTTGTTTATTTGCAGCTATTATTGTAAAATAATGTGGGATGATGGGTAAAAGCTTCGAACACTCTCTGACCCGCTTTCAGTTGTGCTTCATTAAGAGAGTCACACATTTTTAATAAATAGAAAATGTTGTTCAAAAATTTTAAATCTTGGTAGAGTCCAGCTGTAATTACTGACTATAGTTTGGTTATTTAGATATAAATATATAAACTTATTTTTTTAAACGTTATGAATTCTAAGTAGATTCTCGATTTTACAATAGTCTTTAAGGCAAAGTTTTGTTGCGTTTTGTTAAAAAAGGCATTAGCAAATCCACTGATCCTATAAAGTCGGGCATATTTTACATCAAGCGATAAATTCGTTTGCGATATATTTCTAAAAAACAACTTGAAGTGTGCTTAAAACTACCAAAAAGAAGTGAAGACTTCATCAAGCTGAAGTAATTAATATGGAACAACTATATTTTGTTCTAGATAACCACGAAATATAAGATTTAAGCTCCTTTAGTTAACGAGAACCGACTTTACGCCCACAAGCGTTGCAAAGCAGAGCGTGACGGCTCAGTCCCTTTAATACACAAAATAAAGTACACAAAGTACCTAATGTAGTATTTATTTCAAAAAATATATTCAAGCCACTGATATAGAGCTGATTCTTATATGTATAATGATTGCATCGTTGATTTATGAAGCCTGTAAATTTACAAATGGCAGTGCGACTGGTGTTTAATTAATGTTCAACACGCAGATGTTACGAAACATCTGTTAGGAACTATTGATGTACATAAAATAGCTCCTAATAATATGAAATACTAAACTTTTTCAATCTTACACTGCAGTAAATACATAAAGGTTTAAAATCTGTTCAATATTTCTGGATAATTTCATAACATTACATCACACGAAGATATCTTTTTAGTGTGTAATCTATACCAATATTATAATTAAGACATTCTTTAAGTTTTAAGTGGCCGTTTTATCGATGAAGGCTATATGCTATTTAGCATCACAGTAAGACTAAAAGGAATGAAACTTCAAAGAAAATTGTTGCAAAAACAGGGATAATATATTCCTTTTGAGTCCATCTCTTTCTCTAAGCCTTTCTCACTCTCGTTTTGACAGACAACTATAAAATAGCAGTTACATTCTTTAAAAAATATAACTACGAGTTAGAAACTAGTCTGACTTGAGCTGAAACGTGAACGTTATATAATCCTTAGTACAGTGGAATTTCAAAAACTGTCACGGATGATTTAAACTTTTAAATGTTGAAACCTCTACATAGAAAGCTATCATTTATATGAATTATGTTTTATTATTCGCAAAAAACATAGATTTTTTTAAAAATGTTATAACAATAGGTTTTATACCAACTATATAATATTTGCAGGTACCGATTTTCCCTATTCCATCCAAAGTTGCATAAACACTCCTTTTCTCACAATACCCACTAAAACCCAGCGGAACCCTCTTCATCCATTAGTGAGGCACCAGGTGTCAGGTCAAAGCTGACTTTCGCAGTCTGCCCTGTTGTCCCGGATGAGTCCGACGGAGGAATCACGGAGGCGGGAGGAGATGCGCATGTTTACGCAACTTCTCCGCCGTGTATTCCGCCTCTTTCGGCAGTGAGGGGGAGCATCCACTGCATTCTCCCTCTCTCTCTCTCGTGGGCTTCCTACAGCGAGACTACCGTCTAGCAAAAGAAGGTCACTCCCGCTCACCTTCTCTCACTGGAGAGCATCGCACCTACAATGCTCCCCAACGTTAGGTAAAGCATAAACACTCCTGCTACCATTCTTGGATTATGCTGACACTTGTTTTGTTGATCTAACTAAGGGGCACTTAAAAAAACTTGAAATACTTCAAAATTTATGTATAAGATTCAAATTTGGTCTCCGCAAATACGATTATATTTCCGACTTCCGAAAAAAACTCAAGTGGCTCCGAATTCGCCGGAAACTCATCTTCTTTTTCTTCTCTACTGTGTGCAGTTCCATGCTAAAACGCCCGTATATCTTAGGGAAGGCTTCGAGTTCCTTGACGAGTCTTATAATCGATGATCGAAAACTTAGTTTTAAAAATTCCTTCCTTAGTTGTAAATAGATTTAGTATACCTTTATTGCTCACCTTTCTTTGCTTCTTTTTGTGTTCTTTTAAGTATTTTTGGTTGCCTAGAAGAGATCGCTAAGGTTGATAAGGCTAACGATAAGGCCGCCAAATCCATAATGTATATATTGGGTGTATAATGAAGAGTTATGTATTGTATTGTATTGTACAATAACAATATTAGTGAGCGATCCCTCAATTAATTTTTATTTCAATGCAAAAATGGGTAACAACAAAGCAATTTTAATTTAAAATTAGGGAGTTCTTATGTCATGTTACTTTTATTCGTATTCTTAAATAAATTATTAGAATACTAGATCTATTTTGATAAAATAGCTTGCGTGTTATCAATAAAACTGTTTAAAAATGACTGATTACATTGCTGCACTATGGATATACCAGAAATGAAAGTAGTATAAAGTTAATTATCTTGCTCCGTGGTTAAAATTAATTAGAAGTAGGCGCCCACAGTTATACGAGTATGTGAGTCATCAAGATGTTGTAATTTGATTGAAAGAGCTTGAAAAAAGTTTGCTTTGAAATAATATTTTATGAACACAAATTAGTTAAGTAAATATCGGATCTAATACATACATTTTCCTTATATTTTCAAAATGCGTGTATTAAGTCGCTGAACTCTTCCTCAACGCCTTGTCCGATTTTCTTGAACTCTTTTGTGTGTCTTCATGTGGATTCGAGAATGGTTACAAAACAATACGATGCAATAAAAAATAAATTTACTCAAATCTCCACGGGATCATTAACAACGTGGGATACCGCTGGGAACAGTTGATATTTATTTAAATTTTAAATAAATATCAACTGTTTTAAACCTCTTTATTTGAAGAATAAAAATTACCATGATAGCATTTGTTGTATTCACGATACATTCGTTCAAACCTGAACATACATTTCTAAGTTATCTTTGTAAAACATGTACCTAATTTTAGTTTAAAATACATCTTTGTGCTTATCAATGACATGGTAAAGAAACCTGCATATCCTCGAAGCAATTTGAGATAAGAAGAATGGGAATAAGGAGCCTGCGCCCAGAAATGGGACGTTAATACATTGCTACTTATCTTTATAATAATGGAATAATTTTCGAAAGACAATATATGTAAGTAATCATCATCATCATCAATGTAAAGTTTATCATAATTTATAAAATATATTTCCTAAAACGCTTTCAAAATATCGGGAATTGTCATAATGAAGGCCATTATGTCAGGCTTAGGGGGCGTCGAATATATTGCGACAACGTCTAGATTTATTACCCCAATATTTGTCTAAAAATGGGTTCACGCGATCATAACGTTACTTTTTCGATGTATCGAAATTTCTTAAATATACTCGTATTTAAGATGAAGAGTTAAGTATATATAAATACCACAATTATATTGTATACTAGCTGTTCCACCTGGTGTTACCTGCGAAATTCCGGATCCCCTTTTTGTTAATTAAAATTAACTTATGTTCTTAATAACATCAATATGCCAGTGAAGGTCCTGTTAAAATTTCGTTTCAGAGATTAACTTGAACAAATATAAAAACAGACCCACAAAAATTTAAAAAATCCAAATAACTACCATATCCCTTTCTCTTTTAACAGTCTCTCTAATCCAAAGGTTGCCTGGAAGAAATCGCGACATAAGGAAGGTAGCCTTATTGTATTCCTGTGGTGGTCTTCAATAAGAGTGTTCTTTATCTATCAAATTACCGTTCATACTTTTGTAAGCATTTAGTCGTCGCTTCAACCGATGGACGTCCACTGCTGGACATAGGTCTNGCTGTTATCCGTGGTGTTCTACAGTGCCTGGAGACCAAGGTGTACGAAAATGCGTGTTCCTTGTAACCTACGGTACTGAAACGTGGTCGTTGGCTGAGGACCTTATACGAAAGATTAAACTCATTCGGCGGAAAATAGAGAGGGCTATGCGAGATAATAGAGTTTCTCTATCCGATAAACCAAGAATAAGCAGGTCGGTAGACGAACCAAAGTCGCTGACATAGCCCTAAGAATCGCGAAGCTGAAATAGTAATAAACGGGGAAAATGGTTCGAAGAACTGAAGGAAATTGTGGCCCAAAGGAGTTAGAATGGCGACGCGACATCGGATAGTGCAGTGTATGTAGATTCACACAAGGTGTACAAACGATATAAGGAAGGTCGCCAGTAGTAGCTGGTGCATCCAGCTACTACTGGCTACCTTCCTTATATCATTAGGTGAGACCTATGTGCAGCAGTGGATGTCCATTGTTTTATGCCACGACGACGACGCTAGAAGCTGTTTGTCGTAATTCAAGCCTTCATCTTATTCGTTACGTTTTTGACAAAGAGGTCATGATCGTCATGAAGTAACGGAGAGGACAAATGCTTTATGCGCAAGACGACGGCTTGCCATCTTTCCCTGCAGTAGGTCATCCTGCTGCATCCGTTCAAGAACCTGCCAGTGCAGATTTGATTTGGTTGCTCTATCGAGTGAGTGACCTCCCATGCGATTTAGTGCCTTCGACGTTTCCTTGAATGACGAGGCGTTCGATAAACTGGTTGTCACGTCAAGAAGCGTGTCCGAAGAAAGTCAGAATGCAAGATTGTAGACGCTGCTTGACACCGAGTTCGTGAAGTATAGAAACGCTTGTGCAAAACTCGGTCCACGAAACCCCTAGCATTCTTCTCCAGCACCACATCTCTTCAGTATCTGTTTTCTGCCTCTCTACATCTCGCAGTGTCTCAGCAGCGTATAAAATATGGGGAAGATGAGTGTCCTCACGAGTCCAGATTTCGTGGTCTTAATGATAATCCGATTCCCCCATATTGTCTTCATCTTGTCCATTGGCGTTCTTGTAATAGCCATCCGTCTTTTGATATCGTCAATGCCTATGTTACATAAAAGATGCAAATTTAGGCCATAATTTAACAATTATCTGGCTTATAATTAACCTGCGAAAACTTTCGAAGCGGATTTATGTGCATATCGATTAAGCAACTGAACTTATTGCATACTTTGTGAATTAAAGCGAATTATTACTATCAATTTTAACGCTAATAACATGTTTGTCGAGTTTAAACCTTAGAGTTTATCGGAAAAAAGTTGAATTCTCTAGTAATGTGGTAAAACTGGGTTTATCACCGCGAGTTTCAGGGCGATCCTCGGATTTATGAACATTGTAGCGTAAATTGGATTTTGAGGGCGTGGAGTAAGCTTCATATAATGAGGCTTTAGTAAACACTGTGGAAATTTGGAGTCAACGGAAATATTTTATCTTTATACTTAGTGGTAGGTAAACCATCAATAAAATTAAAGTTCTTTATTTGCTATTTGTCGCCGTAATACACTAAATTCAAATTAGACTAATCAAAATCTCCATAAGGAGACATTTTTTTGGAAGTGTGTTTACGTAAACGTCTCTATTTTATCTCAACACCTACAAAATTTGAAACTTTCTTAAATTCTGTTAAATTCAAAAATCTTGTGTTAAAAATCTAAAATCGCAACAGCAATAAAGAGTCTTTGGTACCACAAAATTTTAATTATGTCATTGGTTTATTTCAATGTTTTATTTAATTTTCAAACGGTTCCCCTGCAAAATAAGCTTTTGTAATTTGTGTCTTTTGCCTCCCAAAGCAACAATATATATTATATACAAAGTTCCATCTCTATTTGGATACCAATTCAACA
Source organism: Elymnias hypermnestra (assembly GCA_015832385.1). NCBI lineage: Eukaryota > Metazoa > Arthropoda > Insecta > Lepidoptera > Nymphalidae > Elymnias > Elymnias hypermnestra. Next base: position 198,818 of record JACTOM010000912.1, read on the forward strand.
CAAGAGGATACTGGAGAGTAGTTAAGCACAGTACCAAAGACTCACCGTGCTTTCAGACACATAGGAACACCAACAATCTTCATTGAGTGCTATTTTTTCTACAAAATCCTAAGTTTTATGATGTAAATTAGAAGATTCTTGGTCTTTATTTCAAACAATTAAACTCACCAGAATTTGTACCATGAAAGGAATAAAACCAGGGCGAAAATATAAATACCTTACATATACTCGTTTTGTCTCATAGAATTAATACTTTGCTGTGCTACTTTTTAGATAAAAAAAATAGGAATATACGAGTATACTGATACAGATAGAATACGCTGAACCTGTTTATATATTTTGCTGCTTCGTAATTAGGCTGACTATCATTTCGTCGCACTCGTAGCAGTTGTCATCATTTCCAATAGATAGATATTGAATGTTTATTCAAATCGGTTATTCCTGAGAAGTAAGTGCTTGACTGTAGTCTTGCCTGATGGTAAATGATGATGCAATCTAAGATTGGAGCGCGCGAATCTGGTAAGAGATAATTTGTCTATGGGTTCTACACAGCAATGTTCTGTCTGAAATCGAAGCCAGAATCTCTGTTAGCGATGAGATTGACGGCCTTGCTGGCGCAGTGGTGCGAGTATTCGCTTTGCTAGTGGAGGTCCCGGGTTCGATCCCCGATAGGACGAATTTAGGAAATTGTATTTTCTAATTTGTCTGAGTCTTGACTGGTCGGAGGCTTCGGCAGTGGCTAGATACTACCCTACCAAACAAAGAGATTTGTGTTCCGGTACGATGCTGTGTAGAAACTGTAAGGGGTATATCACCACTTAACAGATTAGCGCCCTTCCATCTTAGACTGTATCATCTCTTACCATCAGGTGAGATCACAGCCAAGCGCTAATCTGTCAGCAATAAGAAAAAAAGATTACTAGAACCATTGCGACAGCGAGTCTATGAAAATATCTGTGGTAATATTGTATTATTTTTTTTATTTGGTTCATTAAACGGTCGGAATCAATTGAAAGTTTGTTTAAATTTCGTATATATGTCGGAGAATAGGAGAGAAGGAGCATAAAGCACAGGGGCGTAGGGCTCTCCGCCGACATCGTCATCAGTGGCATCCATAATTCGCTCTCCATACTGTGGGCTTTGATGGGTAATGTTAGTGCAATCAAACACCTTATTAATTAACTTAGATTATAATGTTCAATCACTTAATGTTCCCGATATCATTTTACACAAACTCATTAATGATAACAGCTAGGAACGTGAAAGTTTCAATCGTCGACCGTTCTGGCGGACCGTCACTCGAGAACTAGCGAGTCTGCCGCCGGCTCTCGACACATGACTCTGTCCCACGCCGATAGATAGATGGCGCCAGCGTTCCATATTTATAGTTCCAGCGCTCCGACATATATATATATATATATATATATATATATCCAGAATAATTATATGTACAACTAAAATTAAAGAAAAACTATGTAACTGAGACTATAATAATTCAAGATATTGATAAATAAGGTTGTCTTATAAAGTTGAAAAGTTTGTCAGGTTGAATGCGTTAATTTTCTAGATGAAATTGATTTTTTTTTAATTGTATTATAACGTAAAATCAGTAGGAGGGGAGAATCAACAGAAATGCTGTAAAAATAGGAAAAACTTAATCCGTTTCCGAGCTTCCGTTTCGTGCATTGCGTAAACAAAGTTACGTAAGAATCATATACTCGTATAACAGTATCGTTAATGTCTATCACGATAATCTATGTCATGGTAATCAATATTTTGTCTCTTATGTAAGATAGTTTAGTTTATTTACCAAAAAATGATTTGAAAACTTTCGACACGCACAGTTTCCTATATTTAAGTTTTCTATATTTTATAGAAAACTTTACTTTTTTACAAAAAAAGAATTTCTTAGCGAGTAAATAAAAGTCAGCTATACTCCAGTATTAAAATTGATTTTATACCCTCAATTAAAAAAGGAAAGAGGACCTCGTATTTTTCTTTAAGTTGCCAACTGCAAATGCTTTTAATAAACCTTATTAATCAATATTAAAACAATATGGCAAAATAAAGAAAGGAAAGTAATCATTTAAAGGCAATTTTATAAACATTTAATATTGCTGAGATCGCATTCAGACTGCAGACTTAGCGACTGACATTTTAAGTAATTACACTAAGCATCAACCGAGCACGGATAATATCTTCCTGTGAAATGAAATTACTCTTTTGAGAAAGACTTTGAGAAGAAACAATGTGAATAGTCGTCTTTAAACTTATAGTTTTTCGTTATGAGATTTTAAATTACTCCAGTGTCATATTATACAAGCAATTCCTAGTTAAAATCAAATAATAAGACTATTATTATCAACTAGCAATGCCCCGCGGTTTCACCGACGTAGATACCGATATCGTGGCTGTGGAAAGTCTACTAGCTCCGGCTTATTATCTCTTGAATCGAATGTCCGATTTTAATAATTCAAATAGTATTTTACAGGTATTGAAACTTTATTACCTTTTAAAATAAAAAAAATAAATAGATGTAGTGCCATAACTACAGTAATTGGACAAATGGTATCCCAGACTTTTTTGTAAATATAAATACTTTCTATAATATAGTAAAACATTTTATTGTTCTATCATTAATAGTTTTCGCAGCGCACGCAATAATATATTTTTTGTTTCACAATTTACGTCACATTAATGCATTTTTCTTAGGGAACCCTATTTTTTTTTGAGAAAGCAGGATAGCCTATGACACTCAGAAAAATGCAGCTTTCTAATGGTGAAATACAAAAACACAAATTTTGCGTTTTTCTAATATTTGTTTTGATTATTTATGTTTTTTATAACACGAGACTCACACAAAAAGTCATTTCTTTTAAATACTTGTACTGTTCCTAGAAGATTTCTAATTTGACTTGTATAGTGAAATAGTTTGTTATTCAACTGATTCAGTTTAAAAATGGATAATAATATCAGTTTAGGGTTTATTGTATTTAACACCGATGAAGTTATGATCTACAAAAAACGTCATATCAAATAATTTATGTTTTGTAAAAAAACGTATTATTATATTATAATTCACCTAAACAAGGAAAATATAAACAAGTAAATAAAGCTGTCGAAAATACGGAAGTTTGTAGCGACGTATAACAAGTAGCCTACTTTTTAAACGGACAAAGTAGGTCATTCGAGATGGGCAATGAGATGCAACGAACGCCTAATCTATACAAATAGACGAGGAAACTTTTCTTCCAAGCCTTATATTGTTGGTGAAATAAGTATTAAAGGTTAAATAGAATTTTATTTTACTAACAGATCCAGCTACTTGAGTCTACATTTTAAAGTACGGTGCCATCAATTTTTTGCTTAATTAACTTAGTTGACAGCGTAACTCATAATCACATCGCCGAAGGAAGCAGGTTACAAAGCTGTGCCTGTTTGCATAAGTCCTCCCGCCTTCGTAAATCCTCAGTCAGATTCATCCGGAATTCTAGAGGTGACTGCAAAAGTTAAACCCTGGTAGCTCATTCATGGATGAAGAGGGTTCCGCTGGGTTTTAGTGGGTATTGCGAGGCCATCATGCTCGCCGAGTCTCACACTCCTTACCTATAGTGTATAAAAGCATTTCTCAGCTAAAATAAAAGCATAGCTAATGATTAAAGATCTCTCGGTTAAAATTATAATTAAAATAAACTTAACCTATGTCCTAAATCGGAACAAATCCATCGAAATGAAAAAAAGTTACATCAAATTCAGTTATGTAGTTCCATGTAATCTAATCAGCTTACATCGACTTTCACAGGTACACTTGGTTTGATAATTTTGCTTTAAATTTTAAATATAGTTTTTATATAATACAGTTGTGGTTCACGATGGATGTGTATAGATTATTGCTAAATGTTTTTAATGGTTTATGCGGACAGAATGACTGAAGTTTTATCGTTTATTTCTTTTAATTTAATATATGCCATCTACCAGGCTACGTTATTGTTGCTTCGGTTGGAGACTTAATAATTGTACTTTATTTGTGGGAATTAAAAACCGAAGGGTTATTTATTTATTTTTAATTGTTACATTTGTATTACACAGGAACAATAGAATCATAGACAGTAAGTAGTACATAGTTATAAGAATACTACGAAATAAAATTGCAAATATTTGTGAATTTCACATAATTGTACTAATATAGTAAATCGCAATTTTATGTGTGTAATTAATATTATATTTGTCACGTTTGGAACTCCATGACAGAGGAGGACTTTGTTATCATATGAATTCTTGTATTTTTAACTACACAGATTTGTCATCGGTTAAACTGATATCTTGAAATATCTTGATATTGGGAATAACAACCTCAATTTTAATTCTATCTATGTAATATGTATAGATGACGAGAAGAGCAGTAGACCAGAAAGAGTATTTATGTTATGCAAATAGGTAAATAATAGAAACTTGGTGGTTAGACACTTAACTGCTTGTTTAAAAAGCTGCATTATTGAGTCTTGGATAGAAACCACTTTATTGCCAAAACTTAACAACACATTACTTGTTTGACTTACAATAATTTATAATTTTTCGGCAAAAGAAAATGTAAGAAAACTTGTAATAAGCCAAATGGTGGTGGGTCTTGTAATTTCTGGTAAAAATAGACACTTTCACAGATCTAAGCTCCAAATCCCTTTCCTTAAGTGAGTAGTACTATGCCCTGGGGAGGGACCTTTTATCTTACCTAAGCAATTCTGAGATAAGTGTAGCCTACCAAACCATATTGAAGCAGCGTGTTGGGTCTAATATCTAATACCTCATATAAATGAAACCTATGTCCAATAATAACAATGGAACGTTAAAAGGCCATTACTTTCTTTATTACTTAAGAGTAATCAATAAACCACAATTAAGTACGGAAAAAACTTTTGGAAGGAGTTGAATAAATTTTAATGCAAATACAGAATTTGCAATTCTAATTAAACCCCGAAGTGCTTGAAAAAAATTATAACAATGCAAATGAATATCCCGCAAATTTTCAGCCTTAGCGTGGCAAACGCCATTTTAACTTCCATACTAAATTTTAAAACTAAAACTAGGCTAACGACATTTGAAAACAAAAGCACGGTATTTTTAAGATTTATTACATTTATTTAAATGTGTGAAATTTTGAGCAGTTACGAGTAAATGTCGGAAATACCCTCTTTGATATAATTATCTATATCAATATTACAAATAAGATACTAACTCTATCTGTTTCTTACATTTTCGCCTTTAAACTTTTTAATCAAAAGGACCTTGGAACGAAAGCATTTACTAGATTTGCTTGGGAATACGTATAATTTCTCAAATTTGAAATTAAGATTGATCAAATTCCACTTAATCAAGTTGTTTTTTTAAATCAATCAAAGTAAAATACACTTCATTTCTTCTGAAGTGTTGACGTTTGTATTGTTGATTTATAATGTACTTACGCGTTAAAAATTTACTAGGATACTTTGCTTCATTTACATTACTTTTACAGGTAACATACAAACGTCAACCTATATTTTTTTTAATTCAGTCGCATGAAACAAGAAAACGGTTTGATGGATAGAATTCTTTGTAGAGTTTTTGAGAATAAAATGATCTTCAAAAGGAATGGACAACATTATTAATTTTACCAATATTTTCAATGATGATTTTCTAGGAGGCCCCAAAAAGTCCTATTTTTAAAAGTCATGTTAAGGATAAAAAGTTTTTTTTTTAAATTGAAAAACCATCCTAGACCCTTATAAGGAATTTATTTGAATTTAAGAAACCCCCCGTCGATTTTCTGTGCGCTCATTAATTACGGAGATATGCTTGAACAAAGAGAAAATGATTCATTTTTATTCAAAGTCCGATATCGCAGCGAAAAGTGGTGGTTTCAAGACCAAAAAAAAAAACAAATTGAAGCTGGATAGACAGCCTTTCCAATCAATATAGTGGTTAACTTAGAAAAAAATTCGAGTCTTTACACCAAAATGAGATTTTAAAAAAAATTTCAATTTCTAATTCATTAGGTTTGCGAGACACTTGTTGCTCGGAATTTTTTTTTTTTTGCAAGAACCTAAAATAGGAAACTCCAAGCTTCAAGTTTCTTTTTATTTAACTCCGATGAGACCATTATTATAAAAGATACAAGCCATTTGAAAAATCGTCAAAATTTTTACAGATATCCGGATTAGTGACATAATTAATAAAACCCGATCTGTATACGAGTTTTTAATCCTGATCTGGATTTTCTTGTTACCTTAACTTAACATTTAATTATAAATGGCAATTCCTTCCCAATAAAGTAGTAATAAAATCGCGGGTTAATAATTTTGTAACTTGAAACACATCCTCATATTCGTCAGTATTGTTATTTATTTTAAAAAAAGTTAAGATTACATTATAATTTTTATTGATATTAGGCAGGATAAATAAGGGTCTTACTGACCAGCGGTGCAGGGTGGAGAGCTGTAGCCTCCTTTTGCGAGTCCCTAGTCGCGCTAAAGGAGGCACTTGAGAAGGAGCAGGAGATTACTCCTGATGAAGCTGCTATCCGTCGCCGAAGGTTAGGCGACAGAGGACACAGATTTAGATTTTGATTCGGCTTCAACCGGGACGCTGGGTTTTAGTGGGTATTCTGTCTCGTCAGTAAGTCCCACATTGCCAATTTTGGTGATCGGGGTGCGTTAAAGTATTTCCCAAGGAAAAGAGAATGAATAAACGTTAGACACAAGATGTCCCTTAAACCCGTAATCTATAACATGTTAATATTCAATGTTATTAATTAATTACACCTCAAGTTAATGTCTAGAATGCATCCGTGGTAATTATAATGAACAATCAATTATTCCATCCAGTTGATCATTTTGAATGGATTATGTAAGTTCGCTTTGTTAAAATCCTCTCGTCGAAATATCGGTCAGAGTTCAGACGAGACAATATATAACTAGCGATTCTCAGCTTTGTTACCCACGTAGTGACAGATTCTGCGAAAATTGACGGATTTAAATGTCAATCTATACCATTCGTGAAACTATCGGAATATACATATAAAAATATGTAAAAGAAAACTCATATACATACGTAAAGAATTAAAAATATTCTTTTCCCATACTTTCCATGGGATAGAAAAACACCGCGGGTGACGCGAACGGAAATAATTAATTTCATATAATAATTCAGGATATGAGGATCATAAATTGGTACACCGTTCTTATATTCTTTGTAAAAGTAATTTATATCTGCTTTTCCGGAAGATTTATTGAGTAGATACCTTGAATTATGTTGTCAAAGCAAAGTAAGAGTTTTCTGTTCAATTGGAATCCGTTAATGCTAGATTTATTAACTTCAATGGGAACAAAGTTTCCATAACTTGATCGAGAATATTCATTTGTCACTGTCGCGCTTCACTTCCCGATAAAAATCCGGTGAAATATTTTAAAATTCACGGCAACTTTTATAACAAAAAAAGTTGTAGTTAACCCGTGGGCACTTTCTATCGCAATTAAAATTTGGGGGTTGAGTGCAGGAGGGTGATAAATACAATATATGACGCTGGGAAATGCCTTACGCACCCCGATCAGCCCCAAAATCTTATCGGGAATGTGGGACTGGCTGGCAAGTCATTATACCAACTTAAACCCAGCAATACCGTCCACATCTTTTTGTAGAGCACCAGAGGATCGGTAGATGGCACTCCGGAAGATTTCTCTGGAAAATTTAAGAAGGAGGAAGGAGAAACGCAAATCTACGCCTTCTACCTCCCCACCTCTTGTGCCGAAGTAAAGGAGTATGGCCACAGCATTCTCCCATTGTCTCTCATGTGCCTCCTTCAGCGAAATAACAGTTTCACAGACGAAGGCCACTGCCCTCCACTCCCAACCATTTCCAGCGAAAGGTTTCCTCTGAACAACGACGTCAATAGATGCCCTGCGTGGGGGCATTCTACCAAAGTGTGTTGCTCTGAATCCACAAATATATCACACTCATGGCAGGCAGGCGTTTCCTCTCGACGAACAATCAGATGCAGGTACTTGCTGAAAAAACCATGTCCGGTCAGCACCTGCACCAGCCTTAACAGAGCTCCGTGCCTCCTAGATAACCAAATCTCCAGGTGGTGACGGATCGCTCGGTAGAAGATCCGAGATCCTCATGCCACCTTTGGATCAGTGCTCTGTCTGCTAAAGCCCTGACCCTCTGGACCTCGTCGACATCAGTTGACACTCCTCTGGTCCTTGTAGCCGCCCTACACTGGTAGGCAGCTGCTAGAACCTCCGCCCGCAGCTCCCAAGGAGGGCCAGGAATCTAATTTCATACCTACTAAACTGTACAAAAAAAATTCTATAAATCGGTTTAGTACCACAAACACTGTGATAAATTTTCATATGTTATGCATGTTGAAGCAAATTAGATTTATTACGTAAAATTATATCGTTGATATACAATGAGTTACTTAGGCTAGTATCCTCATATGGTTAAAATTTAACACCTTCCGATGACTTAATTTGATATAAAATCAAAGAATCATACTTAGATAATATTGATGTCTAATCGCTATGGTACAGCTACTTTTTTATTGCAGTTTAGCGCTTGACTTCGAGCTCATCTGATGGTAAGTGATGATACAATCTAAGATTGAAGCACCCTAATCTGGTTAGAGAGAGATATTTATCTCTTATGGTTTCTATGCAGCATCGTACCGGAACACAAATCTCTTTGCTTGGCGGTACGTCTTTTTCTCGAGGAAATTATTTTATTTTAAAATCGGACAACATTCAAGAACTGTTCCCGGAATGTCCACGTTTTTCCACTATGGTTTTCTTCGCTTATAGTAGTAATGTGTTTTAAAAGCAGTAATGAGTTTTTTGTGTACAAATTGAATGACTTGTGTAGGTGGTACAAGTCTTAGCAAGAATTCAGATGTCTTTTTCAATTCCAATATTTGCCTAAAATATTGCTCATGATTAATAAAACAAACGATGATGGGGAACAAGTGGAAGATGTGGACGACTTTGTATACTTCTAAATTTACAAAAGATGGAACATGTGAAAGTGATATTGAAAAGAGTATATAGAATATGATCAATGGTGCTCTGCACGCCTTTATGAATAGCCAGATGGTGATTGGGTATGGCAGAAGAAGCATAAAAGTAAAATAAATGCGGTAAAGATGATAGCGTTGAAAAGTATTAGTGGTTTGAAACTGTGTGACAGAGTAAGAAATAGTGTGATAAGAGATTGTGGTATAAAAGAAGATGTAACTACTAAAATTGAGAAAGGTATGCATAGATGGTGTGGATATGTAGAGATGATGAATGAAAGTAGACTGACTAAAAGGATTTCTAATTCGAGAGTGAATGGGAAAGCTGGAAGGGGAAGACTAAGACGAACGTTCCTGGACTAATCCAGGACATTTTTAACAAGGGCCAGGTCAAGAGTACTCTAAACTTACGAACTTGTATGAAAGTTTTAACGATAATGAAAGAAGCAAAGAAGATTTGCAAGGATTCTGGCAAGTGGAAGGATTTGGTCTCTGCCTACCCCTATGGGAATGAGGCGTGATGCTATGTATATGTGTAAAAAAAATTTCAGGCAAATACAAGCACAAACAAGGTATAATAGCTAGTGAGGTCGAGGTTTAGTGCTAATTTGTTATACATTGAAGTAAAAACATCGTCCTTGAATAAATCGTTTTAATTTGAGTATTCAACCCGCACCGATCTCGCAACTAGGTCGAACATATTTGTCATTTGTCGGGGTGTCACATCGCCCGATTGCCGCCACAAACAGATTGGCCTGTTGACACCCTTTTCAATTCAAACAACAATGGAAACACCTGAACTTAAAGTAAATCGCCGAAATACGAAATCAATCGCAGTTTTACGAAATATTGAGAAAACACGTTCCTTAAAGCCCTCTGAAAGTATTAATTTACAAAAAATATATTTAAAAACATTGTTATTCAATTCATTTGATCATGCTAGAGCTTTGACGGCTCCACTGGCCCAGTATTTCTAACACCAGCTTTTCGGGCGGAGATTCTGGTGAAACCCCGATAGGGCGAATTTAGGAAATTGCATTTTTTAATATGTCTGAGTCTGGAATGACGGGAGGATTCGGTCGTGGCTTTTTAGTTACCTACCAATAAAAGAGTTACCACCGAGCAGATATTAAAATGTGTAAAAACCATAAAAAGTAAATTGCCTCTTACCGGGTTAACGCGCTTAAATGTAATAGTGTAGCATCACTTACCATCAAGCCTTATCACCGTCAAGCGCTACACTGTTAGCAATAAAAATGAAGTAATAGGTGTGTCTCAGCGTGCGATGGAGAGGGCTATGCTCGGAGTTTCTCTACGCGATCAAATCAGAAATGAGAAGATCCGTAGCAGAACGAAAGTCACCGACATAGCCCTACGAATCGTGAACATGAAGTGGCAATGGGCGGGGCACATAGTCCGACGAACCGATGGACGTTGGGGCGGGAAGGTGCTGGAATGGTGATCCCGCACCGGAGGACGCAGTGTAGGAAGACCCCCCATAAGGTGGACCGACGACGTGGATATAAGGAGGATCGCCGGTAGCCGCTGGAGCCAGGCGGCACAAGATCGGTCCTTGTGGGTATCATTTCGTGAGACCTATGTCCAGCAGCTGGACGTCCATCAGTTAAAGCGACGAATAGGTATAACGTTCAGTAAAAATGTTGAGATGAAAATAATCCTCCTAAGCAAAGTTCATGCAAAGATTGACTATGCTACTGCTATAGAGAAGACTGATGGCTTAACTTGCACTCCGAGGTACAATTTCCAATTTAAAGTGAAGTGAGAATTTGTTAACACCGAAGCCCGGTATCAGTTTTGTATTGCCCTGACCTGGAAATTAAACCCCGCACCTTTTAATCCGCAGCTAAACAAGGTCATCACTAGACCAATGAGTCATTTTTTATATAGTACAAGATATAACACGTAATTGTTCCTTCACAATCGCCATTTGTTGCAAATACGCTTGTTACGTATATATGCGTGGTTGTATTTCAATTTTGCTAATGCAATTGTTGACAATTTTTTTTACAGAACATCAATCGCTATGTGGTTTAGTGGTTGTTATAATGTGTTGCCGTTCAAACTTGCTATGTATTTTTTTCCATCGGTTTTCTGTCTTTCCCACTTTTACAAATAAATGCATGTTGCTACTTAACGCTGGTATTTAGTAAGAGGATGCTTCCCCGTTAAACCACCCTAGTTCTGACCAACTATTCCAATAAAAGCAAAATTTTGTTGACAAAGTATTGGCACAGTCGGATAAACGTATATCAGGGCATGAAATACACACAAACAACGATTATGTTATTAATAAGATTAAATATAATATCGCATGCATGTTTATGCAAAGAGCTAATTCTTGGCTTCAAAGGAAACTGTTGCGAAAGAGGTCTTTAGAACTACTTGAACGTGTAAACTTTGCCGAACTAAATTTGTTAGCTTTAAAGCTTTGCATGTATTCTTCAACGAAGTTAGGGAAGCCCTAACTTAAGCTATAATGGCATAATCTGCACACACATATGATGGTTTGAATCTTCAAATGATATATATTTTTTCTTTTCGACACTCTAATTCTAATGTACGTCTGATGATGGTACTCCAGAACGACTTAAAATCTAAAGTTACGAGGGTTCCTTCGCGCCCTGATTCGAGAAGAGCCTACAACAAACTCAGTCGGGTATTTTGTTCTTTTTTCTCAATTTCAACTTCAATTTATTACCTATAATAATTTCATATATTATAGGTAATAAATTGATTGACCGGGTTCAATCCCCGGTAGGGCGAATTCAGAAAATCGTATTTTCTAATTTGTCTGAGTTGGACTGGTGGGAGCCTTCGGTCGTGGCTAGTCACCACCCTATCAGCAAAAACGTACCGCCAAACAAAGAGATTTGTGTTTCGGTACGATCCTCTGCAGAAACCATATGAAGTATATCGCCTCTTATTAGAAATGCGCCCTTTCATCTTAGACTAAACTGACACTAATATTTAAAATAAACAACTAAATATTAAAGTACTTATTATGAAACAAAGAAGACATTAAAATCCATTGCGTTATTTGTCATAATTATCAATATTTCGAAAGAAACATCTGAAATATTTATTGTACCAATAGCGAGAGCGTATTCAATGAACGTGATTCCTACACCAAAATATGAAATTAATGAAAGAGATATCAAATTTAATTGGAATCATTTTCGAAACATCCCTTTGTAAATTTAGGACAACGACAAATCAGAAAACAATTATTTGCATTCTAAGAACGAATGATGTAAATGCTTTATGAATTCGGGTCACAGTGGAATTATATGAGAGCCTATATTTTTACATATTTTCTTCAATTAAAAAGCTGTAATGGCCCCTAAGTTAGATACATGGATTCTTGTGAATAAGCACAGGAACAAATCATGGAGTTGCACCACTAAGTTTTAAAACTGATGTGTTTTATTGCTGTTTAAAATCATCATTGTGCTTTTTGATGAAGGAAAACATCAAGGGGAAACCCGCATATCCCTGGAGTAACTCTAGGATATGAATAGCCTACCTGCAGTGTGTTGATTTTAAGCTCTAAAATACACTTTCTCTTTTAAGTATGTAAATTTGTACCCAGCTGTGGGACGTTAATAAACTGCTACTCACTTTAGTTTAATTTTTACTTTAAATTGCCTCCATGAAGTCACAACCATTGGAAAACAAAAATCATTTAATCGACCTATTCAATTAACTTCCATTATAAACATTTCCACAATTTGGGTGTTAGTTAGGCCCCGGGTTTAATTCCCGACAGACCAAAGCTATAGAAATGTACCTAATAATGTGTAAGATTGGCAAAGGTGTACAATTAACAATATAAATATATCCGTTCCAATACGACGTCATGAAGAAGCTTTTAAATGTAAAGCATTAATTTTTACCGCGTCACCGCGATCTGATATTAGACTATTATCATTTACCATCAGAAAGGATCACAAAACAATGCTAACGTAGATATAATAAATAGAGAAAGAAATTGGGGTACACACCGATTGTATAGTACTATCAGAACTTGCGACTTCTTCTGCATGGAATGTTTCATTTTATTAATTTAGACAAATTGTTTTACAAATAAGAATCATACGCATAACCCCCCCCCCACACACACACACACACACACACACACAATTCCCCTTGCGGGTGGAATTTCGAAAATTCCGTTCTTAGGTGACCTCTACCTCTACTCGGCAAAAGGAACATTCCTACCAAATTTCAACTCTTTACGCCTTATGGTTCCAGAGAAATCGTGACGAATATTGACTCATCACGATACCTTGATATCTCTTATATATATAGATATAGTAGATGTAGATGAAGTGCAAAGTAGAATGTATAGCACTATCCACTGATCCATGAAAATACAAAATCAATGTCACAATATTCTTTATTCAAGTAGGTTCAAAAAGCACATATGAATCGTCAGTAGTCTGTCAGTTGGTAACGAATATACCACCGGTTCGGAAAGTTTAAAGATAGTTTCGTATGTCACAATGTGTAATATGTTGCTGAAATCAAGTCCAAACATTTCTATCGCTTAAATAATTTTCAACATTATACTCTTCTGGACACATCTATTGGCCCACCTTAGAGTTCAGGTTTCGATGGCCCCTACCGAAATATTTTTGCTAGATTGAACAAAAACTATTGATGCAGTTTTAAACCTGGTACTTTTTACCATCTTTTTCGATCGTAATGTTTTAAATTTGAATTCAGAATACCACACGACATGAAGCTACGACTAACAAGTCGGGTATGCGCCTTGATGAAGGCACTTGATTATTGAATACAAACATGTTCAATTTAATATAGGTTTAATTTAGTAACGCGTGTTGCCTCCATAGGCTTCTACCACAGCTCTCATACGATTAGGCATAGAGTTTATCAACCGCTCTATGAAATTTTGGGGGATCATCTCCCATTCCTCTTCTATGGCAGTTTTCAACTCCTGCATCGTCTGGGCAACTGGCTGACGAGCCCTAACAAGTCTTTTTAGCTCGTCCCACATGTGCTCAATGGGGTTCATGTCTGGGCTTCTGGCTGGCCAGTCCATAACTGTGATGTTCACACCCCGAAGATATTCCCTGACGATGCCGGCCGTATGGGCTCTTGCATTATCATGCATAAAAAGGAAATTTGGGCCCACATAGTCCGCGTATGGCATCACGTGAGGTTCTAAGCACTCACGAATGTACCTTTCAGCATTTAATGTTGGCAGCCGTGGTCCCGTAACAATCTCAAGTTGAGTTTTACCGCTCGCGGATATACCGCCCCAGACAGTCCATGAGCCACCGCCATAAGCAACCCTCTCTTCAAAGCAGCATTGTGCAAAACGCTCCCCCTTACGTCGGTAGACCTTCTTCCTTCCATCATTGCCATGTAACACAATTTTAGACTCATCAGAAAAGAGTACACGGCTCCAATGCTGCTGAGTCCAATTTAAATGAGTGCGCGCGAAATGAAGGCGCGCTGTTCGATGGGCTCGCGTTAGTTTGGGGCCATTAGCTGGCTTGTGTGGTACCATATCGCGTTCTTTTAACCTTCTCCGAACTGTTCGAGCGCTCACAGATACTCCGTGGAAGTCGCGAAGTTGGTTTTGTATCTCAATGGAGGTAAGGTGACGATTTCTCAAGCTGGTCGTCACGATGAATCGATCCTGCCTTTCAGTTGTGACCCGAGATCGTGGCCTTCCTTGGCGACGAACAAAGCCGCCAGTCTCTAGGTACCGCGAATAAACATTTCGGACCGCAGATCGACTTAAATTAAGTTGAACACTCACATTTCGTTGGCTGTGTCCCGCCTGGATAAGTGCCACAGCTTGGGCGGCGACTTCAGTCGAAGTATCCATTGATTATTGATAGAACCTTACCTTAATGATAAGAATAAGTAATGTTTGTTGCAAAATCAATGAGAAAAATCACACTTCCAAGAATTAAATCCGAGTAAACCAATAAAATAAGGTTTTTTAGTATTCGATTGTTTGTTAACAACGAACAGACTCCAAATTGTCTTTTGTTTCTTTAAATTCTGTGTTCGGAATTCATAAAAAAAAGACTATTGAATAAAATTATGAATGTGCCAGGTTCAAAACTGCACAAAAACTTTTTGCTCGACCTAATATAAAATTTAAGCTAGGACCAAACGAAGCTGAAAATACAAGGTGGGCCAATAGATGTGTCCAGAAGTATAATATGCCTTTTGTAAAAGGATGTTTTTGACATATTTCTTAAAATTACGTTGAGGCAAATCCAAAACTGATTGCGGTATCTTAGTGAAAATGCGTATGCTCAACCTGACAAATGATTTCTGAACCTTCTTCACTCTAAAATATACAAAAGTTTGTGATCATTTCTTGTTTCAATTGTGTATTTTTTTGTTATTGCCTATAATCTTTGGTACATAAATAAAATAAAATAAATTCAGTAGTTTTCAGACTCGTATGAAGTAGCGGTTCAAATGAAAAGAAGTAAAGTTATTCAACCTGATTTGAACTCAATAAATTAAAGCTAAATTAAGATATTAAAAATAAGAGCTTCAAAGTTTTTTGAGCATATTCGTCGGAAATTAAAATAACAGGTGATCCCATGTGTAGAAAATGTTTTAAATCAACGTGCACGCTCTTCATTAACTTTCGCTTGACGAGTGCCCTCTGTCCAATTATACGCATTTAAATCTTTGTTTGTTCTGCGTGACCTTTGACATATTCAAAAATAAATTATATAACTGTCCATTTTATCTTCAAAATTATTTTACATGACTATCATCCGTATATTCTATTCTATCAAAATTAAATCCAATCAAAATACTCTTTATTCGAGTAGACTCAAAAAGCACTTTTGAATCGTCAGCTATCTGTCTTTATCTAATTCTCAACATCCTTCATCCAACGCTTGACATGGGCTTGCGTATGCTATATATATACATATATATAATATATATATATGTCGGAGTGCAAGAGTCTGTGGAACGCTGGCGCCGTCTGTGAATTGGCGTGGGGGTAGAGTCAATAAGTGGCAGTCCGGCGCGTCTCTCGGCAGTTCTCGAGCGGCGGTCGGACGGAGTGGTCGGCTATTGAAACTGTCGCGTTCCTAGCTATTAGTGTTAATGAGTTTGTGTAAATTGATATTGGGAACATTAAGTGATTGAATTTGAATTAAATAATGGATCCAATTAATAACCATGTCGGCGGAGAACCCTACGCCCCTGTGCTTTATGCTTCTCCGTTCTCTCTTATTTATATATATATGAAGAAGAAGAAAGAAGAAGAGATATATATATATATATCTTTTACTGTATTCTTTTGTTATCTTCTACGATATAAGTTATAACGTGTTACTTTAAAATATTGTCTTTCCATTGATACAACTAAGCAATGTGAATGACCAATGATTAATGATAATAAAAAAATATAATAAAAGACCACTACCACAAATAAAACAACAAAGTGTACGTTAGTAGCTTTAACAAGGCAACTGTTATAAATGGTGGTGGAAGAAAGCCTTTGTGGTTATATTGAATTTTGAAAAAATTGTGGATTTTACTTGTGGATTACTTGTAAAGTACTATAAAGTTAAAAAAATATAGGAATATAAGGAAGGACGCAGCAGAATCCATTATAGTATTTTCTCGAGTCAAATATTTTCATGGCAAAAATAGGGAGACACTACAGAATATTGATTTATTTAGACAGTTTGATTTATTCTGCTGATATAAAACCAAATCTCAATGCCACGGAAATTCAAATGAGCTTAATTTGCGGTCAACGGAGTAAGTGTGTGCCTGCTTCTTAAACCTTGAATACCGTAATTTAGGAAATTTGTTTTCATATTAGCGACCCGGATTAAGGGCATAGGCCGACCACATAACCTTGAGACAGCCACTTGTTATATTGTTACATAATACTGTTATTGTAACTTAATATTATTCAAGGCAGTTTATTAATGTTTCGTACATGTTCTCACATCAAACGTTTTAATGTACAATACGCACTTTAACTAACAATTAATACTATTCCAGGCCCATTTTAACATGGACAGATGAAGTCTGTATTTAAAAAATTATGTATTTTTAAATGTTTTTTTAAATTGCTGACAGGCTAGCGCTTGACTGGGGTCACATTTTATGGTAAATGATGATACGGTCTGAGATAAATCGCGTTAATTTGGTAAGAGGCAATTTATCACTTAAGGTAAAATCTCTTGCTTGGCGTCACGTCTTTACTGATAAGGTAGTAACTAACCACGTCCGAAGCCTCCCACCATTCCAGACTCCGACAAAATAGAAAATACAATTTTCTAAATTCGTCATATCGTGGATCGCCTCTGCTAGCAAAGCGAGTACCCACAGCACTGCACCAGCGAGGCCGTTGATTGTTTACTATAAATACTTTTTTAATGAAAAAATTGTATTCATAAAATTAAAATTGAAAACAAGATGGAAGCAAACTATATTTTTTAATATTTGATACCTCATAACTTTCAGCCGGGTGAACATACGTAGAGTACCGTTTTTTGGTCCAGTTCTGATGATGGCATCCGTGAGAAGACCGTATAAGTCTTAAATTTGCATTAAGCACGTATGCAACAAATGTACGACTAACTCTCCAACCGATTTCGGTATTTCTTTTTTATTGGAAAGGATATACTTCAAGGGCTGTTTGATGATAGTTTGGTTAGGTTTTGATAATGGGATCCATGACAAAATAACGGAGCTCTTCAATTCTAAGGAGCAAATTAACGATAGTCGGCAGAAACTTTTATAGGTTATCCAGATATTATTTATATTTGTTTACGTATTCGTGATGAGCTTGATTACCACGTAAAAGACTTGTGATAGCGGGGTGCCATAGTAACTGAGGTTGCGGATTCGATCCCGGGTGTGGTGTTACCAATGTAAATTGCACTTTGTAAAGTTATTTCTTTCAAGCGGTTCTGTCTCATATGAGCAACACGTGTTTTAGGTGTACACATATTCAGACATTTATTAGTTTACTCAAATTTATTAAAAGTAAATAATAATGTTAACATAAAAGAACCACTTCAGAAACAAACTATTCCAAATATATTTATCGCTCTACAAAGTCAAAAATAATTGCGTATTCCATCTTAAGAGTCCTTCGTAATATTATATTTGGACTAAAGTAGCCTCGAACAAAACAAATCCGACAAATATGGTGTAGATGAGAACCCTAGTGGTTTTATAGCTAATGTAGTAGTTTGTTATTTGGTACATTGTAAAGCTTCGTTATTTCCGCTCTTATATGCGAGCATGGCCCTCGTTGCAAGGGTCGAATATATAGGTCAAATGCGAGTAATTCAAATGGGATGTCAAACTTGTCTGAAATTCGCTGTCGAGAATACAACTTACGTAATTTGTTCTTGTCATTAATGTATATAAGTTGGAAATTTGTGGATAAAACCTATACAAATGTGTTAATAAATGAAGGAAAGTAATTGCCTATTAATTTCCCACTGAAAGTCAAAGAAAACACATTCAATGCTTGCTATAATTATACATATAACACAAAGTATGAATTTTAGCAGTTAGGTATAAAATAATACTTGTTTTTATATACTTTATTAAGTTTACATAAACAAACGTTCACAAGTGGAAAAGTTTATCAGAAAGTCGTCGAGAATTAAAAGAAAATTCGATTAACCTTGAGTTTTAAGAGGACAAAGGCTTCAGTGGATTTGATTAAGAATCACATTCGTTGAACTTCACAAGAAGCAGCGAGACTGATGAGTGTGATATCTATTTGTGTCATTCGTTACTGACCTATATGAAGCTATTCGCTTCGCCTCGTAGACAATAATACACATTCATATTGCTCAAGGTCTAATTTAAGACCGAATTTCAAACATATGGCTGTTAGGAGTAAATTAAAGTATACGGATATACAGTAAACAAAAATATATGCTAACGAAACAAACTTTAGGCGAAAATCTCGGTGTTGCCAGTAACATCATGGCCATCCTTTAGCCAGCAGTCTTGCTGTTGCCAATAACAGCTCAGCTGTCTTTTAGGTGGCAGTCTCAGTGTTGCTACTAACAGCACGGCCATCCTTTACGCAGCAGTCTCGGTGTTGCCAGTAATAGCTCGTCCATTCTTTAGCCGGCAATCTCAGTTTCCCAGTAACAAAAAGTTTCTTAATTACTCCAATGTGATGTAAAAATACGCAAGTTAAAATTTCAGGCTTTGATATTAATATTAGTAGTGCCGATCGTGCTATTCTATTTTCCATACGAATAACATGGGAAGGTTAATTTTTGCACCTTTTGATTCTTATTGCTCGCTTATCGTGGGTCATACGAAAAACATTTTTGGATGTATTTGTAGAGAATTTAACGTTTCCTGAAATTTTTCGGTAAAGCTACTGATTCAAAAGTTATCGAGGGCGATGCCAGAAATTTCAAATTTGGTTTTTAGAAAATGCTTTTGCCAATATTTCGTTATATTCAGAAATTGTAAAGGAAAAAATGACATTGTAAAAAAAAATTGTTTCATTTTAAGATTTTTTTGTTTCAATAAAAACCACAACAACACATTTTGCGCAGGATCCGTCAGAATGGTGAGTATTGTGCCATACTGTAAGTTTTGCTTGAATTATTTATCTCCAATTTGACGGGGAACAAGTGGAAGAGGTGAAAGAATTTGTATACTTGGGATCTCAATTTACAAAAGATGGCACATGTGAAAGTGATATTGAAAGGAGCGTGAATGCAGGGAATATGGTAAATGGTGCTCTGCACGCCTTTATGAAAGGTCATATGGTGTCTCAAAGAGCCAGACTGGCTGTGCATAGAGGAGTGTTGGTGCCAACGCTTATGTATGGTAGTGAAAGTTGGGTATGGCAGATGAAACATAAAAGTAAAATAAATGTGGTAGAGAAGAGAGCGTTGAGAAGTATAAGTGGATTGAAACTATGTGACAAAGTAAGAAATAGTGTAATAAGAGAAGTTTGTGGTATAAAAGATGTAGTGACTAAAACGGAGAGGTATACTTAGATGGTTTGGACACGTAGACAGAATGAACGAAAGGAGGCTGACAAAATGCTTTATAAGTCGAGAGGGAATGGGAAAGATCAAAGCCAAAGTCCTGGGCCAAATTCAGAACATTTTAAATAAAAGCCAGGTCAAAAGTACTCTAAACCTACGAACTTGTATGAAAGATTTTATGAGAATGAAAGAAGCGAAGGAAATATGCAAGAATCGTGGCAAGTGGCAGGAGGTGGTCTCTACCTACCCCAATGGGAATAAGGCGAGATGCTATGTATGTAATTAGACTATTAAATCTGCTCTATACGTTATGTATATACACCAGCTGACCGAGCAAACGTTGTTTTGCCATATAACTACTATTATCTAATATATATGAGAATTTTATATATTACATATATGATATTGTCATACATATGTAACATTACTTCGTTGTTGTTTGTTCATGTTGTAACATAAATTAGTTAAATGTATTTAATGTTTCCATTGAAAAGTTTATAGCTTTCTGAAGAATTTCATCGAGCGGGAAGGCCTTGATATGTTCAAGTATGTCCAACAAGCAATAAATATAATTCACCGTAGTACTAACTTGATCTTCTGATAGAATAAAAAAGTTTTTCCTTTCATTTATT
Organism: Elymnias hypermnestra; assembly: GCA_015832385.1. Classification (NCBI taxonomy): domain Eukaryota; kingdom Metazoa; phylum Arthropoda; class Insecta; order Lepidoptera; family Nymphalidae; genus Elymnias; species Elymnias hypermnestra. The sequence goes on from JACTOM010000912.1 coordinate 219,517, forward strand.
ATCAACGGTAGGAATCTCTGTGAGATATAAATCATTCGTATATTACCAGAAAAGGAATAACGAATATATAAAATGTCTCGTCTCCTAGGTTCGGACGACGCGCGGCTCGAATAAACATTTCCGTACGAACGGTTTTATATGAATAGATATTGATAAATCACTGGCTATCTATAACTTAGTTCTATTTTATTAATAGCTGGTACTTTCATAAGAAAATTGGACATAAAGTATGGAATATTATAGCCGTATATTGATAAATCTGTTCGATTCTGCATCTGTTAGATTCTGCAACTACGTCTCAAAAAAAATGTATCGTAATTACGAGTATTTTAACAACTATTACTTTTGATCCACAATGTTGTTTATTTTAACAAATAAAGTATGTAGTGGCCTTTTTCATTCGTATAAGAGCTGGATTTTAGAATAAAGCCCTAGTATGCTGTTCTACTCTTAGTTTTCAGGCCACGTTTCTCAGAAAACCTCCCGGAATACGCAGATTTGCTAAATAAAGTACTATGATAGATACAAATCAATATATAAAGTCTTTATATAAAGAAAAACTTATTGGTACCTATACAAAAACTTATTGGAGACCGCGGTTTCGTTGATCGAGAATTAACATGTCTCACGTTGAGACCATTATGGCTTTTCTTTGAAAACATTATACGAGTACATTTGCATCTGATCACAGCATTGTAAGCCTCCACGCTTTACTATTTCATGCTCTCATCATTTATAAATCTCTTAAACCGAAAGTCAAGAAAAATTCACTCGGTAATGCTAAAACCGCCTTATTGAAGTGCTCTTTTTTCTTTTTTGAGGTGTACAATAAAAGTTGTGAGCCCCTTCGAGCTCATAATCGCGAATCGCGCCAAATTGGGCCTCTTATATGCCGTAACTACGGCTGGCAAACGTACTCTATTGTGACAAGTAAACGACGCTATCGGGCACTCTTTATTGGTAATAAAGTATATATTCCTATTTGTGCTTTATTTATTTACATGTCTATAATTTATGACTATACGAAGGCTAATAAAAGTATACAATAACAAATATAATTATAAACGATTCTAAATTAAAACAAAATAAACTATGTTGTTCAGCGAAACATAGCACCGAACAATACTCTTATAAGATTCTAAATAGACTATTTATATAGGACTCTAAGTTACACGAAAATAAACTATATATAGAGAAAAGGGAAGAGTCGTGAACAAAAGTGTTATCTATTTTCCAAAGAAAATACAGAACTGTAAGTTTCATTTCTATGGAAAGTTTCATAGAAAATACATTGCAAATATTTAATGCAATAAGACAGCGTCTCTAGTCTTGTGGTGGGGCGTAACAATGAGTTAAAGAAACTTAAAGTAGTTACTAACTCAATAAAGTAGCACTTCGTTGAAACAACACAGCTGGGAAGCTGTGATTGCAACAGCCCTGATTGAATTTAAAGTTCTAAAATTCTAACCTACTTGACCTGCTTTAGTTGAAATACATGGGTAAAGTAAGTGACGGTCTATTAACGTCCCACTAAGGCATTTTGTCGGATGCCAAATTAGTGATAGACAGCGCCTAAAAGAATATAAAACAAGTAATATAAACAAACCTACAACTAACAGGAGCTTTTAATGGCAATTTTTCGAATACGATTATTACTTTAATACATTTGAAAACACTGTATTACCAGTAAGTATTATTCACTGTAAGTTAAAAGAAATAATTAGAAGTGCGTGAGTACAAAGCACACATGTCAAAAGTGAAACTTCTTTGGCAAACTATTACTAAATTGTCATTAAAATATTAAACGTGTCGAAAATTAATACAAATAATTTATTGAAATCTCAAATGACGTTATGTATACAAAAATGCCCCGTGTTTTTTCCCAATATTAGAAATTATTTAAAATTAAGAGAATTTATGAAATATTATTATTTTATTTTTTATGGAATTTAGTATATTAAATTATTAAATGAGGAGTGGCAAATTAAAGTGCCACATGTTATTTGTAAATATTAGAAATACCTAACAGTCTAAGATGGAAGCGCGCTAATCGGTTTCTACACACCATCGTATCGGAACACAAATCTCTTTGTTTGGCGGTACGTTTTGCTGGTACGGTGGTAACTAGCCACGGCCGAAGCGTCCCACCAGTCCAGACTCAGACAAATTGGAAAATACAATTTCCTAAATTAGTCCTACCGGGAATCGAACCCGGGACCTCCGCTAGCAAAGCGAATACTCGCACCACTGCGCCAGCGAGGCCGTCAAATGAAGTTTTACTTTTAAAGCTATATAATATAAGAGACTAGACAGGAATCGTGAGTGCTGCTGAACTTTTCGCCTCAAGAATAACATTGTATGCACAGAGCTGACTTCCAACCTTCTCTAGTCAGAGAGGCACTCAAAAATTTTAATTTAGGGTAGTTTTTAATTTTTTTTTTTATTATAACCCTACATTTCTGAAACTCACCGTTTTCATGGTCACAAGCTCATTTTCAATATTTGATAAATTATATCTCAACGATTTATTTTGAAATAATTTCAATTCAATCAAACATTGAAAATAATTTTAAAATAAATAACATGTAAATAGCAATATTTAATTTAAAAATTGCTTTGTTGCATTGTTGGATAAAAATCGCCAAAATCGCCATTAATCGGAAAAAATATAAACTTATTTATAGTAACCTTCTACTGACACACCATATCATTTTAGTAGACCTTTTCATAGTACTTTTAAATTTTGTATGCGAGTTATTAGTGTATAGTTTGTATGCAGCAACCAAGGGCTTAGAGAAATATCAATAAAAATCTCATCTCGTTTTTGAAATACAGTCTTATGTATTCCTTGTTAGCACAGTCAACGAAGGATCAGCACGAAATATTATGCATCAAGCGACGAGCGTAACTTCAGCGTGTCTTTAGAAAATTTATATTTTTATAAGTACTTTTTCGTTTTAACATATATAAGAAGTTTGATATAACAAAAGATTGATTTGGTGCTATGTAAACACTTTGTGGTCTTTAGGACAGCTTTTCTATGACGATAGATAGGATTAAATAAAAGAAAGGCATTATAAATGATACAAAAGATCTTAAATGAATAAATATCGAGCAGGAAAATAGACGCGTATGCAATCCAAACTATTTTAACAAGTTAAATGATAGCACTCGACAAACCCTTGATCATAAATCCTTCCTTTGTATTCTAGTTAGGGTTATATTTCTTGGAAACAATACAATATTATCTATATGCGAAATAACTATCAATTACGTTGGACAAATACGCTAACAAGTGCTGTTTTTATTTTTTTATGAATATGTAAACATATTTCGTTGGTCCCGGATGATAAAAGGACCTGAAGTCTTAAATTTAGGCCATATGTATTAATATAACGTGATTTAGACATCAGATTTTAGTATCAATAAAACTAACTTCAAACCGAGCTCCTTAAACTTGTTGTGCTTTGGTAGAACCAACTTTCTAAAGAGGGGCTAGCGATGTTTCCTCCACTCTTTAAGCATCTCTTGTAAGAGGTTTTTTTATTGAAAAATGGTCTCGCTTGATTGTTATCTCGTCTGATATTAAATAGCACAAGATCATTTAACTCCAAATGGTTTCGACACAGCAACTTGGTCATTTCTTGTAGGAGGTTCATTTATGACGAGTTAGCTTTTGACTGTTGATATTAGTAACATACAGTTGGGCATTGAACAATATAACTCGTAATGATTTTTACATTTCCCATCCCATATTTGTTTGAGGGGTAATGAACAAGCAGATAAGTTACCGAATTTGGCTCATGAGAATGGTGTGTTTTTAAATGTCCAATCACATTATACGGAAATATTTTCTAAATTTAAAATTAAAGTTTTAAAAGATTGGAGGGAATATTTAAATGAGAGGGCGTTATATAAAGGGATTTGGCACAAGACAATGCAGTCGTAGCCTCCCCGTATACCGCAGTTTGTACATTCAAAAATTAATAGAAATAAGTTAGTGATAGCATTTAAAGTAAGGTCTGGACGCATGCCTTTGGGTAAGTTCAAATATCTTATGAGGAAGAGTTCTTCCCCTAATTGTGCAGTTTGTGGAGTAACGGAAGATATTAAACACTTGCTAAAGGCATGTGTTTGGAATCAAAATTTGAGAGAAACATTAACGCATGAACTAAATTTAAATGTTAGAAATATTGGTGTTTTTAATTCAATCTTAAGTGAACCTTTGAATTATTTGGCTTTTAAGTTACATAAATTTGTTAATGATTCTCTCAAAGAATGTAAGTCTTTTTTGTTTGTAATTATATTTCTTTTTATTGTTAAATTGTTGTGTGTTAGTTTATAAATTTACGATGGGGCTGGCGTGTATTATTAAAAATACAAAAGCCCCTTAAAAATAAAAGAATAAAAAAAAAATTACATTGAATCGTACTTTTTTGTCGGTAGATAAGTAATGAGCCATGACAAAAGCCCCTCGCCGATTTTATTTTATTTTACTTATATGATAGTTTATTGCACATACAAGAAAATGAAATTACAAACTATCGAAACTAGTATTAAAAGGGGAAACATTTGGGTTTTTTTATGTATGTATATTGGTAACGTTTTCACACAAAAACTGGGCTGATTTAAAAAAAAGTTTTCACCATTAAAAAGCTGCATTGTCACTCTACATACACACAAAGTCTATATTACTTTCTCAAAAATAATAGGGATCCCTAATAAAAATGCACTAATGTCACCCAAGGTGGGAAACTATTGTGAACGTTAAAATGTACTACAATATTGTAGAACGTACTAATGTCTACAAAAAAGTCTGCGATACCATACGTCCAAAGTAAGGCCACTATAACTACTTTTTTTACATTTAAAAAGTTAATAACAGTGCCGATAATAATCAAACTAATTTTGTTCATACTTCTATATTAACTCATATTCTATTAAATATTTTGATAAAAACCGTTTCAATACCTGTAAAATACTTTTTAAATTATTAAAATCGGACTATCGATTCAAGATAAGTAGAAGATAATAAGTCCGATTTAGTAGACTTTCTACAGCCACGATATTGGTATCTACGTGGGTAAAACCACGTGGCATTGCTAGTTGATAATAATAGTCTTAATATTCTACTTCAACTAGGAATTGCTTGTAAAATAGAACACTGGGATGATTGAAATTCTCGTTACGACTTTTATGCATTTTAAAAGTTAATAAAGGTGCCGACAGTAATCAAAATAATTTTGTTTAGACTTCTGTATTAATCCTTATATTAAATATTTTATTAAAAACCGTTTCAATATCTGTAAAGTACTATTTAATTTATTAAAATCCGACATTCCATTCAAAAGATATAACGAATTTAAAAATCTAAATCTTAAAGAAAACATTGTATCCCGAGTCGAAAGTTTTGAGACAATAATGTATTACAAATAAATCTCTTCTCTGTTATAGACGAATGTTTTGCATTTTCACTATTTGTTTCTATTTTTATCAATTTATTATCAATATAATCATGCTAAAAGTGACTGGACCGAGTTAGAAAATTATTTCAATACCTGTAGAGACTTTTTAAATTGACTAATGTCGGATATTCTACGTAAATGATGTAACGAATTTAGAAATGAGATATATATTCGTTGTAAACTAAAATCTGTATAGTGATTAGATTATGAAGGTACGTGAGTATGTAATAATCCGAAAGGAAGTAATTAAAAAAGTAAAAAGTTAATCCAACTTAGTAGACTTTCCACTGCCACGAGATCGGTATTTACGTGGGTGAAACACAATTGCCTAAATTTGTTCTTCCAGGAATTGAATCCAAGACTTATGTTAGCACAGCCTGTAGCCGTTAAGTTCGATTAACTGCTTTATTTGATTGGCGTTGAGCTTTTTCGGCTTCGGGCTTCCGTAAGCGAAATTTCATCAGGATGATAAAGTCCTAAGATATGACTAGTACGTTTCTTGCAAACAGATATTTTGTCTCCTGAGCTGGTCTTTATAATGTGTAAGGGAAGCATAAAATCTGCGATTGTTATTGGAATTCAATTTAGGGACTACCTATCTTGTCGTTTATGTGCGTAGTCAGCAACGCCCGAGATTTATGTTAAGTACGGTAATGCCGCCTATCTTCCAAGGCGGCACACTGACCTGGTGAATCTTATTCTTCTCGAATGTTATTTGAAACAAAGTAGGGCGATGTTTGCGACGAACCAAATTACCTTATGTTATACTTATTATTTTATTAATATGTTAATGACCCACTAAAGAGTGTTTTATCAAACGAATGTGGTTTTATTTATTTTAAAGAACATATTTCATAGCTGCTTTTAACTTTATAAGTTTAAAAAAATGTTATATACCCCTAAGTTAGCGGTTTCTGAAGTTTGGGGGCCAGGAAGTCACATAAAAAAATGTACTGAATGTATCTAATAAATATCTCATTTCTACTTTTAGTTCTATAGTTCTATTTTTGTATAAAAATTAAGATTAAAGTATATTTAAGGGACACAAGAGAAAAATCGTAAAGCAGTAGATGTGTAGCATAAAGATTTAGTGAAAATAACATTAATGAACAAAATAAAAACAATAAAAATATATTAAAGTCTTCAAGTTAAAGAAAATATAATAGAATTATAATAAATTACCAAACGACCAAATTTTATTACATATTTCGTCTGACGATTAAAATACATTATTATCGTGTTGTAATTAAATGTAATTATTTTGATAACTTTCTCAATGTATTATAATTGTTTTTATATTTGCTATTTCTAAACTTCTTTAGGACAGTAAAGACTATGCTTATAAAATAATATAGAATCACACGAAACGTTAATCATGTTTAATACGAGTAAAAACTACTCTGCAATAAAATATTGTAGAATATTTTGTAGACCAATATCAAACTTAGTGGTTATCTCAGAGTAAAAAACAACACTGAAAATAAAACAGATCTTTCAAACCCTTCAATATAAGTCGATATATAATTGTAATAATGTTCATATAAAAAAAATTGAAGGACTTCTATAATATATTATCATTTAAATTCTCACACGTGTGGTTTCAACTTTCATTAAATTATGTGCCATTACCACAAACAATCTTGACGTAAATCGATGAAGTAGGCGTAACAAAATATTAAATATAATTACTTCCGAAAATATCAGACTCATTAATTTCGCGTAATAGAAACTTGTACTTCTGTCGACCTAAAAACGTCGTAACTAATTAAAACTGAGAAAATTTCTTATTACTAATTGTACCTTCGACCTAATTTCGAGATTTCCAATTAAAAGTATTTCAACCTATTAAACTGATCTGAGCATACATATTTAAACTTTCTTTAATAATTTATTTTCATTATTTGATAACAAAAGATTTTGCATTGCTATTATAAATTTGAAATGTATTCTAGTCTGTACGAATCTCTCAAACTGATTATACAACAACATAGAAAGAAATATTTTATGTGAGTTTTTGTAAAAGCTAATGAATTAATCTAATATATAAAATTTCCCTGTCACAATGTTAGCTACCGTACTCCTCTGAAACGGCTTTACCGATTTGTACCAAATTTTATATGCGTATTCAGTAGGTCTGTAAATCGGCTACTATCTATTTTTCATACCCCTAAGTGATAGGGGTTGTTCAGCCTTAATTTTTTTTTTTATATTTTCGATGAAATTTTTATTTTTTATTTTGTTTTGATACAACACACAAAAATACATACAACCCTTAATTTTCACCTTTCTATCACCAACCCCTATTTTTCAATAGCGATAATAGTAATTATTTGGCAAAACAACGTTTGCTGGGTCTGCTAGTCTAATATATAAAATTTCCCTGTCACAATGTTAATTACCGTACTCCTCCGAAACGGCTTTACCGATTTGTACCAAACTTTATATGCGTATTCAGTAGGTCTGAGAATCGGCTACTATCTATTTTTCATACCCCTAAGTGATAAGGGTCGTTCACCCGTAAATTTATTTATTTTTTTAATTTTTGGACGAAATTTTTGTTTTAATTTTTTCATGATACTGCATACAAAAATACATGCAATCCTAAATTTTCACCTTTCTAACACGAACCCCTATTTTTTAATAGCGATAATAGTAATTATATGGCAAAAAACGTTTGCTGGGTCAGCTAGTATTTAAAGAAAAAACAACATTAACACCAAGTATCATCCACTAAAAAATATATTTGAGCTTAAGTGGGTTAGTAAAAAAATACATAGAGTGTGGCCTAATAGTAGGAAATAAAATATAAATCATAGTAACGGACGTCATAACTAATTTAATTACGTTTTACTGAAAACCACGCAATTCACAGGAGTGCTTTTATTGAGTTAGTAGCAACTGAGTTAGTTTAACTTTTAGCCTGAGTAACAGATAGCGGCTGACGTACCCTATTGCATAAATTGTTAGACGGCAACTTTTTGCTACGTTTTACTGCCTGTCTCCGCTTTCATTTACAACTGGGGCCATAAAAATGACAACACCATAAGTGCAATGCTATAATCAAAGCCTGTATATAATAGTATCATGTGAGGGTTGAAGTGCTATACAAAATAAACCTATATTTTGTTAGCAATTATTAATTTATTGGGAGATCTATTGTTAAAGCGGAAGATTCGGAAGCGCTCTTTCGTGCTCTTTCGTTCTCCTTCGTGTGTCTTTACCAACGTTTCGCCCCACCACGGGGAAGCGATATAAAAACTCTGGTAAGGATACACGAGGCAGTTCAGTTATGTTTTTTAATAATAAGTGTTGAAATTACTAAAGTGATAAATAAATAAAGTGTTGTGAATAATAAATAAAGTGTTCTGAAGTAATGTAGTGTATAACATATTGTGTTAAATATTTGTGGAATTTTAATAAATAGTTTGGAAGAAATTATATTTGTTTAAAACCACTTCGGAAGATAGAGCTTTTAATTTGTAAAATAATTTACTTAGAAGTTACTTACTGACTGGAATGTCTGGAAGAGATAGCTATTTAAGCAATAAGACTGCCAATGTTTTAAGTATTACACGTACAATATAGAGTATTGTGTTGTAAAACCTACGAACCTTCAATAAAAGCCGCTTTCTAAATATATACTTGTTTTGTTTAGGGTCACGCTTTTCTTGAAAGAAGTCTATATTTTTTGAATATTCTCCCCAGCCCTTGCCACTGTACCATAGGAAAAGATTTTATTCCAATTTTTTTTCTGTTTTCATAGATATTTTCGAAATATATTTATATAAACGCATAAAGACGAATACTCTTTAAGAACCCCGTTGCCTTGAAATTTTGCATATGATACTAAGAATGGATTTCCCCATATAATTATAGTATTGTGAACAACTAGTATATTATAAGCAACAAGGTAATAGAAAAGCCAGTTATTGTAAATATTTTTTTCTATAGTTTGTCGGATACTGACAAAATGTATATTCTATAAACATTATCTCACCCTCTCAATTTGTCACGGTTCTGATAACTTATTATTTATTTGATTGGCTTGTTTTAACTGAATGCGAGCGATTTGAATCTTTTTAAAAACAATGTAAATGTAAATTATTTTCCCTGACAAAAACTTAGATTTATAGAAAATAAATTGGATTTAAAAATAAATTATACGAGTATTCAGGTTGTCAAGTCATACTATGTTATTCAACCTTTTATTTTGTAAAGAAGTCATTGCCCAACCGGTGAATTTTATTATGATGTCGGTACTACTATGCACCTATTTCACTTTCTTACAGCTAACTAGATTTAAATTGAAATTAAAGTGGTTGGCAAGTACACTCAATTACAACCGAATTCTCAAAGTATTATCTACTATTCTTACCGTGATAACGAAATTTAATTGTTTCCATGGTAAACTATTAGCATGATAAAACTTATCATACTTCCTAACATAGTATTTATTGTAACTACAAATCGACGGCTTGCCGCAGTTTTATTCCAGTTGAGTGCTACTTTATCGAGTTACGTACAAGTTGGAACGTATTGGCTGCCACGGCAGTTCACTGTAACAGATAACGGATGCCGTGCTTTATCAAATAAACTACTTGAAACACAATATGTGGTTCTTTGTAGGAAGGCGATTGTAAATGTATGCGCCCATTTTCTACCCTCAATCATTTTTATATTTGAATAAACTGTATGAACGTAAAGGATCAATTATCACATGTATAAAATTATATGAACTTGAGAGGATTAATAGAAAACTATTTTATTAATACCTAAAACTGAAGATCTGGTAAAAAAAGTAGCCCATTACACAGGCCTCCTTACTCATAGGAGAGCTTCCCTCATTGGTCTAGTGGTTAGAGAGTTCCTGGGTCGACCTCATCCAATACTGAATATTGAGTTTTCTAACAAGTTTTTTTTAATAAGTACGTGGCCGAGATACTCAACTTACCGCCACTTGATGGTATGCATAAGTTTCTGGGTCATACCGACGCGCTGGAGTACTGTTTTTTTGCGTCCAACTGATACGAAGCATGCGGCGGTAGCACCAGACCTCAAACGCCTCGAGGCGTCTTATGGTGTCCTCTTTCAGGGTCCATGCCTCGCATCCGTATGTAACAACTGGCCAGATGTAGCAGAGTAGGATTCTAACTCTGAGCTTTATATTTATTTGGCGACAGCACAATATATTTTTCATTTTATTGAATGATGCACGGGCGATACATAAATAAGCCCAATATAAATAATATAGAATATCTTTAAGAATGTTAGTAATATGTACTCCACCACAAGTCACGTAGAAATAACATGATATCTATTGGCTTGCCTTCGTGATCTGTGTACATAAGATATCATGTGTTTAGCTCGGTATTAATTGAAATAGTTTTCGTATTAAAAATTCTTTTATCTAATCATTTTTACTTCAAAAGGGAAAATAAAATGAAAACTGCTTCGAAAAAAGAACCTAAGGAAATACAGAACATCGTACTCTTACTGAATATAAAGTAAACCCCGCCATGCTTAATTTCAATATCCATATTTTAAAAAATGTAACATGGGGAAAAAAACGATTTTCGGCAAGTTTTTAGCATGAAGTCCACATTCAAATGAAGAACAATTTTCTACTGTCTACTAGGCTTAATCCAACTCGGTTGGGCAGCGTTCGGGACATTCCGGAAGACGTTTTCGTCCAATATCCCTCAGCCCCTGAAGACTAAAGTCTTCGAACAGTGCGTGTTGCCAGTGCTTACCTAAGGATCGGAAATGTGGTCGCCGACAATGGGCCTCACTCAGAAGCTCAGTCACTCAGCGTGCGATGGAGAGGGCTATGCTCGGAGTTTCTCTACGCGATCAAATCAGAAATGAGGAGATCCGTAGCAGAACCAAAGTCACCGACATAGCCCAGGAATCGCGAACCCGAAGTGGCAATGGGCGGGGCACATAGTCCGACGCACCGATGGACGTTGGGGCAGGAAGGTGCCGGAATGGCGACCCCACACCGGACGACGCAGTGTGGGAAGACCCCCCACAAGGTGGACCGACGATATAAGGAGGGTCGCCGGTAGCCGCTGGAGTGAGGCGGCGCAAGATCGGGCCTTGTGGGTATCATTTCGTGAGACCTATGTCTAACAGTCGACGTCAATCGGTTGAAGCGACGACCAGGATCTGGGATTCCATTGATCAACATTTGTACCAAATTACACATGTCTTTAATTTTTTATTGAAAAATGACATAGGAATTGTCTTTAAGGTTTTTTATATATCTCTTTTTTAACAATTGTCACATTTTTATATATTTTGTAGTAATTTATCTCGAATTTTTATATACAATATTCCATAAATCTTTTATAAATATTGTAGTAAATTGAAGCTACTGTCATAAATTTGAGAGCTAAGCCCAGCGGTTAAGATTGTTAGATAAATCTGAAAATGTCTTTTTATTATTAATAGTATTGTATATTCGTATAATAGTAATAGTAATTTAATATATGAAATGTATATAAACTCAAAAACGCTGGATTGATTTTGACTGGACTTTGAAATACTAGATACACATGCATGGGTTACCTACTGACATATAACTAGCTGAACCCGCGACTTCGTCGGCGTGGAATGGTTTTTTGGTAGCATTTTCATTAATTTAGGCAAATTGTTTTACAAATAAGAAACATACAGGCACTGCTCTTTGAGGGTGGAATTTCCTAAAATTTACTTTTTATAGATTCCATTACGTCCTAAAAAAATTCTGACCAAGTTTTACACACCGTAAAAGATATGCTTTGTAAATTTGAAGTTTTTTTAATTGGAAAGTTTGAGTTTTTTTAATTAACACCCCCGCAACCCCCCTTGTGGGTGAATTTTTGTAAAGTCCGTTATATTAGAGCTATTCAGGTATCTATGGACTCATCACGATTTCTCCGGAACCATAAGACGTAGAGACTTGAAATTTAGTGGGAATATTCGTTTTGCCAAGTAGAGGTCAGCTAAGAACGGACGGATGTATATATAGATTATAAATTTTCTTTTTTTATGACTGCAACCTGGAAAGGAGTCAGTTTCTACACATTCTACTGGAACACAGTCGTTTTGTTTGCTATATAACTTTGGTGGAAGGATGGTCTTTAGAACGAAGGCTTCCACTAATTCAGATTCAGACAAATTAGAAAATGCAATTTCCCTAATTTGGCTTGCTAGAAAGCGAACCAAGGATCTCTGCTAGTGATTGGAGTATTGACATCAATATGCCAGCCAGACCATAAAAACTATCGGTTCCTTATACAAAAAAAATATAAATATTCTGAATGTATATAAAAATAAAAATATTTGACGGCCTCGCTGGCGCAGTGGTGCGAGTATTCGCTTTGCTAGCGGAGGTCCCGGGTTCGATCCTCGGTAGGACGAATCTAGGAAATTGTAATTTCTAATTTGTCTGAGTCTGGACTGGTGGGAGGCTTCGGCCGTGGCTAGTTACCACCCTACCAGCAAAAACGTACCGCCAAACAAAGAGATTTGTGTTCCGGTACGATGCTGTGTAGAAACCGTAAGGGGTATATCGCCTCTTAACAGATTAGCGCGCTTCCATCTTAGACTGTATCATCACTTACCATCAGGTGAGATCACAGTCAAGCGCTAATCTGTCAGCAATAAAAAAAATGTATTTTAAATTGAATGAAAACAATAAATTTAAAGCAGAAATTCTAACAGCTATGGGTTGTATCAAAAATATTTTCTGATGCAAAATATAGAGTTAGCTTGCAAAAAAAATCCAATTTCCGTCGAAATAGTGGAAACCCTTTTTTTCGTGTATCGGTCTGAAAGTTGCTTTATTTTTGGTATTGCGTGATTTGTTTGTAGGTTGCATATAGTACAACTTGCGGCGTTATACACGGTTCGCTTGTTAAAAACTTTATTTCGCGTGTTTTGTGCAAAAATAATTCTGGCTGCATGTTACAAACAAGTTAAATAAGTTAGTTTGCTGAGCGGTGGATATAGATTATAGAACGACTTAGAATCTCAAGTTACATGGTCTTATAACCATATTAACTTATTAACATATTAACTTATTTTATTTAAAATAGAGAAATTTGTGAGTGAATTATCCACGCTTTTATCGTCTAAATAATCATTCACATTATAGTGAGATTTTTCAATCTTTTAATAAAGTATTTAAATATATTGAGCGACATCTCAAGAAGTTTCATTCCCTGGGAGTTTCTTACTCTTATTTTAAGTAATTTGCAACAACATCCCTTTCGCGATGGTCCAATCTAAGTGTGCATAATGCAATTTTCGCACAAAATTATAGACTGTGCAATGTAATGTGATTGTTATTATGAAAATTTTCTAAAACGATGGTAGAAAATTAGCATAATGACATCAAAATTGTAATCTACCATATAAAATTATCCGTATTTTTTAATTTCAAGTATTTATTTCCTTGTATTTTAAGCATCGGTCCACAAAACAATTCCTCATTACAACTGACCCAAAGTCAGCGTTCGTTTGACTAGCGGAATGATGCAGCTTTGTCTGGTTCACATATCAGAGAGAATAAATTGATTACAATAAAATAGGTGATAGTGAGTCAACGTTGTTGCTATCGCAGATTTCCTTAGTTCTTTTTGAGAGAAACAATTATTTCATACATGATTGTTATCTAACTTTTACCAATTACGCAGCAAACGCAACAGAAGCTTTCAAAAGGAATATATTTTTCCCGTCTTTGCAACATTTTTCAGTTATGCTCCGTTCGTATTAATCCTAGTGTAATGTTATATATAATATAGACTTCATCGATAAATGGGCTATCCAACGTTGAATTGCTAAATGAATTTGCTCGAATCTTGGATAGGCATTCTGAGCTTACTACATAATACTGAAGAGAGAGAGAGAGAATACACTTTATTGTACATGATAAACAATACATAAAATAGATACAGTAACTTAATCATACGGTACAAAAAGGCGGCCTTATCGCTAAGTTTGATACGGAAATGGGTAGCTGGTGTAGCGTCGACGACGACGACGACGATTCAAGGATGGAGCAGGCTTACAGGCTCATGAAAATCTGCCCATGATACGCATTGTACTCTTTCTAAAATAGAATGAAAGAATAATTGACAAAGAAGAAATTAAAGAAGCCTTTTTAAGAAAGACTATAGGTATTTGCGCAGGTGATTTAAATGAACAAATCACATTCCGTTGAGCTAATGAACCTTCTGTAAAAGTTAAATGGCTTTTATGATTTATCTGCTTTATGCGCTGATTAGATTGTAGGTCACCGGTTCATTCGAAGAGTGAGCTTCGTTAACAAAACGTTTCACATTCAAGTCTTATTTACACAGCTAAAATATCTCTTGAACATCTGAATATATATTTTTAAGTGTATCTACAAATCCAATCTAATAATTTGCATTGCATTTCGGTGAAAAATACATCGTGAGGAATCCTGTATAGTGTATTAATCCCCCTTGGAGTAGCATGGTGGGTCTTTGCTTTAAAAAGTCTCTCTCCGATGAGTGTAAAGCTCTGTGCTCTGCACATGGACGTCAATAGGCTGCTACTGAATTTTATCTTTCCACCAACAAAGTGTATTAATATAGCATACAATAATAATGTACAAGGAAAGTTTCTTAAAAAAATATTTGACATCGTTGGCTGAAAATATCACCGTGTCACGAATTTCGCCAAAATATCTGTTTTTGGAGTACTAATGTAAACAAGGAATTCTCTTAGTTTTGTTATATAGATTCGTCTATCAATTTGTCTCGACTATTCTTTAAAGAATGTAACTGTATCGACCCCGTCTCAAGGAAACGAAATACTTTATAAAATAGATAGAAATACATATAAATATCGTACGCCACCGTTAGCAACATTTAGTCGTGTTTCTAGCGCTACTGACAGACTATAGCATATACCACAGAGTACTGCCACTAATGTGCTGTCATAGGCGTCTAAGGCTCACTGCCATAACCGAGGCTACACTAGGGCTGAAACGCAACTCGTATCACTCAAAACTTTGACTATCCGATGTCAAGACAGAGTCAGGCTCACTTCAACACCGAAGTGCTACAGGCCTGCAACCCAGCCGTAACAACAGTACATAACCAAAGCATAAAGTTCAGTAAGATGTCTTATACTGCTACGCAAAGGTGCCCTCACAAAGTGCAATTCAAGACAACATACTAAGCAAGAGTCGCAATCCAAAGGCTTTTGCAGGTTGCCAGTATCATATACGAGTATATATCATTAATTATAAAAGGATGTATATAAACAATATTTCTGAATAAATATAATGAAATTAAATATTTTTATATATGTATGTCTGTATATAAAGTTTATATATATATATATATATATATATATATATATTTTATGTAAGGACGTATCCTACATAAGATGTATACAGTATATTTCCCCAAGGAAGTTATATAAAGAAATTTATGAACATATACTGGCTCTGCCTTACATTGTCAAACACGAAGTGCTTGAACCAATGGGTACGGAAGGTGATAAATCTCTTCTTGGTAATCGTCAGAATATGTATGATCATTTTTCTCGTCCATGTATAAGATACCACTAAAAAGATTAGGTCACTAATCCATAGGTCGGTGTTATTACTAAATATTCATTACACGAAGTAAATCAGCGTATTTTAAAAGGCTTCCCATTCACGTGACATTCAAATTTTCTTTAATATTTAAAACGAAATACGAGATTTACATACACATAGGGAAACTAAACTTCTTAAAAAAGTTTATAGTCGTATTCACATTTGTCCCGCAATTTTCTGTAACATTAGTACATACATTTTTAAACAAACTACATAAACATGAAAAAGAAATAAGAAAACTATACCTAAACATGATTCTGTTCCACATTCTGGTTCTACATCGGCGATTTCAAGTCAATGTAAACACCGCAACTAAAAATTTGCATATAAACGGTGCGTTGACATACAAATTACTGTATTGTGTAGTACGTCCTCCTTTCGTGATACTTACACTAGTTCTGTACGTAAAAGATATTCACAAACCGAAATGGTTGCAAGATTACAATGGGTCCTTGATTATACTATACCGCTATAATCGTAATGACATATTTGAAAAGCACACAATTTTAATGTTATATGCAGTTATTAGAACAGGTAACAAGTGTAAAATGAAATGTGAAATTAAAAATGATTAGGAAAAGTTAATTGATCACAAATATTCTAATATACTCGTATCTTATATTGTATAAGTATAACAATCTAGTGTCAACATGTTTGTTACTAAAAAATTGCGAAACTACTGTTTTAACCGATTATGGTGAGACAAAGGAAAGTTTCCTTTTAATATATAACAAAAAAATTGTTAGCGCAATATCAGTATGAATTAGGTTGCGTAAGCATCAAATAGATGGAACAAGAATTCCTTCTTGTGAAATATAAACCGTTTCTTACGACAGATTACTTGATTCAAAATGTAGCCCTGATATACCACCAATATTATTGGTCAATAATTAAAATGTGGAGACGAGAAAACATTATCTCTACTCAAAAAATATGGACGTAGTGACGGATATGACATTACTATATAAAAGAAATAAATATAATCAATCAATTACTGGTGGGAAAATATACCGGCAGTGAAATACATAAATTAAGCCTGGTACTGTACCCGTTCCCGCTCCCACTTTAAATTTAATTTGAAAATCCAATTTTGCAATCAACAAGATCCTTTCAACAAACTTCATCAACGTATTTTAGGTCGGAAATGAAAAGTTCTTTTCGTTCGTTACAGGCTTAACCAGCATCGCATGTTTTGTACGTATACTGGAGAGTGCTTAAGTGCCGAACTTAACAGAAAATTAAAAAAACTCTCATTTATAACTGTGAAAATTTTTGTAGGATTTTTAAAATGTTAGGTTCGTTTTCACCGATACGAGTTTAACTTAATTTCTTGAGTACACTTAACTTAATAGGGACCGCTTTTTTTCAATCAAATGGAATAAGGTAATGTATTCACATTGTCCCGCTGCCTCATTGGACTGCCTCATTGGTCTAGTGGTTAGCATGTTCGACTACAGACATGAGGTCCTGGGTTGGAGTCCCGGGTCGGGCCAGTTCGAAATCGATATTGAGTTTTCTGTTAACATTTTCTCAATATTTGCCCGAAGTTGGGAAGTTGGCGGTGTGATTTACCCCCATGCCTCGGCGAGCACGTTAAGCCGTCGGTCCTGCGCCTGATCTCTCTCTCCGGTCGTGTCGGATTGCCGTCATGTCGGACTATGAGAGTAAAGGAATAGAGAGTACACTTGTGTACTATGCCTGCCAATCCGCAGTGGAGCAGCGTGGTAGGTCTATGCTCTAAAAACCCTCTCTCATATGAGCGAGGAGGCCTGTGCCCAGCAGTGGGACGTTAATAGGCTGCTACTTACCTTTACCTTAAGGTAATGTACGACAGTCTGTTAACTTTCTACTACTAGGAACAGGTCTTATAAAAGAGAGAGAGTGAGTTTTAGAGCATAGACCCACCACGCTGCTCCACAATTACGCAACAAGTTTTATGAAAGCAACTTAGTGGTATCTGCCCAGAAATGTAACTTGTAACTCCTAACAAGAATGAATAGTAGAACGATCTTAACAACCTCACTGGCGCCCTAGTGCGAGTACTCGCTTTGCTAACGGAGGCCCAGGGTTCGTTCCCCGGTAGCGCGAATTTAGGAATTTGGTTTTTTTGCCTGATTGGCTAGTTACCACCGTACCAAAAGACATACTGCCAAATAAAGAGATTTGTGTTTCGACACGACGCTGTGTTAACCATAAGAGGTTATTTGCTTCTTCACAGATTAGCTTGCTTACATTTTAGATTGTATTATCACTTACCATACCCTACTATCAAGTGTGATCACAGTCAAGTGCTAAGCAGTCAGAAATAAGAAACATGTCTATCCACAAAGCAATGAGGCCTAACTGATTATTGCGTAACATAAAATTAAATTGTTATTGCTGTCAGGTTAACACTTGACTGTGATCTCACATGATGGTAAAAGGTGAAATAAATTACATGGGAATCTAAGGCAAATGCGTTAAACGTGCTGTCACTACAAAATCTTTCTGTAATATATGAGTTAATAATAAAAAAAATTATAAAGTTTGTCAGGGCCCAAAACATTGTAAACTAAAAGCAATTCAAACTAAGTTTGTAGCCCTGGTACAACAGAATGTAAACTAACAACTAGCAAACATTTTAAGCAATTTACTAAAATAATGCGTAATCCTTCCTCATGTTTTTGTCTTCAGTTTCAGAAGTTTGAAATATCCATTGTTGTAGGTTTATATCTAAAGTCCTTAACAATATAATAGAGATCTAATACACGTTTTAGGATATTTATAGGGTACCAACGCACATTTGGAGCAGTGTGGTGGATTTATGCTATAAAAACTAAAAGCGGTAAGATTATAGGAATTATTGTAAATTAAATTAAATCTAAAAGTAATTGTGTAACTAACAATTGTGCCTCACCAGTTAAAACTCAACGCTAAGTGTATAAATAAATAATAAAAATCATTCATTTCCTGAATTCGGTGAAATCAATACACAAACACGCCACTTCAATACACATCTTGTATTTTCCCTCTTAAAAATGTTATATTTTAAGCGTCACCACTTTATAAGTCACACAAAATTCAATTTTAAGAGATAAAACAGGATTTATAAAGAAAGGAAGAGAAAAACGTACCTACGCAGTCTTGTTATTTTTACTACGCGCTCCCCATAGCAACCCATTTTTATTCCGTCTTCGATATTCCATTTTTAAAATTTCATCTTTTTAAAAATAAACAACACTTTTGTAGGCTGCCATTTATAAAATTAATTAAAAAGTTTGTATATATATAATATTCCTGAATACCTATAATGCATTTAGTTATTTTTATATATACACCTATGTATGTCTGTATATGTTTTTTTTATGTAAGGAGGAGTCACAATTGATAAAAATATATGAACAGAAATGGAACATCAATAGATTTCTGTTTTCATTGTTATAGATTAATAATAATTACTAAGTTAAAATAGACATTACACATATTTTTACTTTAAATCATTGGAAATAAACATCCAATTTCAATGACTATACCACGTTTCTAAAAACGTCTTACTTATACGAAATTAAATAGATATTGTCATATTTTTTTTTCACTGGGATATACTTTTATGCACAAACCGCGATCTATGGTTCAGGACCTTGGCACTAGGTGAGAATTCATCCTTGGTATCCCGGATGAGTCCGACTGAGGATACACGGAGGCGGGAGGACTTGCGCAAGCAGGTACTGCGTTGTTTCCGCCTCCTCCGGCGGTACGATCATTTTTCAACATAACCTACAATCCCAACCACTAGAATCTAATAGCTAACACAAATTTTATATAAATTCCACTCCACCAGTACCAGTCCCACTGCTGGGCACAGGCCTCCTCACTCATATGAGAGAAGGTTTTTTGAGCATAGACCCACCACGCTGCTCCAATGCGGATTGGCAGACATAGTACACAACTGTACTCTCTATTCCTTCACTTTCATAGTCCGACGTGACGCCAATCCGACACGACCAGAGAGACATCAGGCGCAAGACCGGCAGCTAACCGTCCCCAGCACGTTCATGGGGTTGGATCACACTGCCAAATTTTTCCCAACTTGGGGAAAATATTGAGAAAATCTTAATAGAAAACTCAATATCGATTTCGAATTGGCCCGACCCGGGACTCGAATCCAGAACCTCATGTCTGTAGTCGAACATGCTATCCACTAGACCAATGAGGCAGTCTATTACTGAATAAGTTACATAATTTATAATGCTTAAAACCCTCACATTAAGTTTATCATCTCACATAGTCACGTTAGAGATAAAAAAATATATATTGTGGACAAAATGAATATAATAATAATTGAAATAAAAATAAAATAAATGTTGATCTAAGTGGAATTTAGAAAAGAAGTAACCAATTTACCCTTTTCACAAATAAACAGCGGGAATTACTATGCCCTAAGGCCGTTTGTGCTTAACTCTGTGGAATATTACGCTCCATATATTTATTCCAATACTATTTGGTTGAAAGCTCAAGGTTCAGAAGTAATGAACAGTTTCAGTTCAATGAATATCATGCTCGTTATGCCCCTGTAAATCTAGTCACAACAATCACATATTGGAGTACACCGCAATGAACACATGACATAACAATTATCACTAATTGAATGGGAAATTAATTCAAATGAACTATGAAACATGTTATTAATTAATGAGCAATCAAATGCGGTTTACGTGATTAGTGAAATGGAATTGATTAAATGTTTTATGATATACGAAATTATTTAAGTTGAAACAACAGATAGATGTTTGTCTAAATATGCTTACTAAATGCCCCACGTAACTTTGTTTAAGTCACATAAGGGTGAGATAGTGAAATCGTTTCGCAGACACCTATATTTCAAAAGAACTGAAAAACATTCATAAAAATTGGATATAATTGGTACCAACAGTGGTAATTAGAAAATATTGTTTGTATGTCTGTAATAGATACTATTTATTAATATCTATTACAGAACAAATTTATTTCTGTACTGTGATTTGTCTCAAGGTTGTCATTGAAATCAAATGATATTAAGACAATTTTGGTCAAAATGAAATACTTGAATGAAGAAAAATAAGGGTTAACACGATGTATATAAACATCATCGCATTTAAAATTTATACTTCCGTCCCAATGATTTTTTTTTAATTATTAGATTATGTACCTAACATATAAATACATTTATGTAAAAAGGAAAGTAGCACCACATTTTCGTCCCCTTGCTGGGCACAGGCCTCCTTACTGATATGAGAGAGGGTTTTTAGAGCAAAGATCCACCCCGCTGCTCCACTGCGGATTGGCAGGCATAGTACACAAGTGTACCCTCTATTCTTTCATTCGCATAGTTCGACGTGAGGGCATTCCGACACGACCGGAGAGAGATTAGGCGCAAGACCAACGGCTTAACGTCCTCTACGAGGTACGGGGGCCTCCAAATTTTTCCCAACTTCGGGCAAATATTGAGAAAATCTTAAAAGAAACCTCAATATCAATTTTTGAATTGTCTCGACCCGGGACTCGAACCCAGACCATGTATGTATATATATTTAAATGGAAACAGATCGTCCATGCGGCGATTAAGATATAGCAGAATAGAGACGACTTTCATTGTATCAAATAAAAAAGAAAAAAGACTTGTATTTCGTCGTCGTCGTCGTCGTCTCAACCAATGGACGTCCACTGCTGGACAAAGGTCTCTCTTAATGAATTCCAATGGGCTCGATCTTGCGCCGCTTGTATACAGCGGCTGCCAGCGACCCGCCTGATATCATCGGTCCAGCTGGTAACGGGTCTGCCGACGCTGCGATTTCCGGTGCGAGGCCGCCACTCTAGCATCTTCGGGCCCCAACGTCCATCGGTTCTGCGAACTACGTGCTCTGCCCATTGCCACTTCAGCTTTGCAATTCGGTAGGCTACGTCGGTCACTTTAGTTCTCCTACGGATCTCCTCGTTTCGGATTTGCTCACGTAGGGAAACCCCGAGCATAGCCCATTGCCCGCTGAATGACTCTGAGTCTTCTTACGAGGCCCATAGTCAGCGGCCATGTCTCGGAACCATATGTAATCGCTGGCAACACGCACTGTTCGAAGACCTAGTCTTCAGGCACTGAGGAATTATGGATGAAAAAATGTCCCGTAGTTTTCCGAACGCTGCCCATCCGAGTTGGATTCGGCGGTTGTATTTATAATTATATAATTGGCTAGCAAAGCCCGCCATTTTACCCGCGTAGACACAGGCAGTGGAGAGTCTACTAAGTTGGACTATGGCTTTGTTTTTGTTAACATAAAAGTTTTACTTCATTTAGTTTTTAATTACTTCCTTTCAGATTATTAGATACACACCTACATTCATAATCTAATCAATATACAGCTTTTACTTTACAAACTATATTAACTATATAATAACTAATACATTTTTTTAATTCGTTACATCATTAACGTAGAATATCCGATGTTAAAAAAATACTCTACAGATAATAATTTTTCAAATCAGCCTTTTAGCTTAATTATTTGAAATTTTTAAAAATAAAAATTGAAAATGAAAAACTTTCTTTTATAATATTAGAGAAAAGATTTATTTGTAGTACTTTATTGTGTCAGACCTTCCCTATACACAACATTTGACACTCAGTAGTTCGACTGGGGATACTTTATTTTCTATAGAGATTTCTAAATACGTTATATCTTTTGAATGGAATGTCCGATTTGTATATTCAAAAAGTATTATACACTTAAAACGGTCTTTAATAAAATATCATTTAATATTATAAGGTAAAATACAGAGGTATGAATGATATGGTTTGATTATTGTCGGCACTCTTATTAACTTTTAAAATGCAAAAAGGTAGTTATAGTGGCATAACTACAGTAGTTGGACATATATCGGTATTCCGGACTTTTTTGTAGATATTAATATGTTCTATATCGTGGACACGCGATAACCGATTTTTTGTTTCACGCCTTAGGTTACATTAATGAATTTTTCTTAGGGATACCTATTTTTTTTTTTGAGAAAGTAATATAGCCTATTTCGATCGATATGAAAATACGGTTTTCTAACGGTGAAAATATTTTTGAAATCATACATACATACAAAAACAGAAATGATTCCTCTTTATAATATTAGCTTAGATATATTGTATAAGATATAATTGCTCATTTAAATAAGAAAAATATGAGAAACGCTACAACCGTACTGTTTCACGCTTGACTTTGGCAATTTCATCGGCATTGTGAAAAATATCGCTACGAAGTGGAATTTTTCACCTACAAAGGAGAACATTTTAAATTTTCGAGTACCATCCATATTGAATTCAGGGTATATTCAAGTGCTCTGTCGTGTCTGAAGGGGCACAGTAAGCAATATCTTGAAAACGTCACGCTTCAAAAGGTCATGCCACTAAAAATACTTTAAATTGATTTTTGAGCCAACTTTGATGTTTAGGAAATGCCACACGGTTCCTTATTCTTCTTCCTATAGATATTCCCGGATTTAGAATAGTATAGCTAACTGTTCCACGTGATATTATCCCCGGTATTCACAAACTCGTAAAAATATGGATAAATTGTTTACGAAACCCTTTCTAAAATAAAAGCAATCTAAGTTTCTCCTTTTAAATTCATACTGTGAAAGTTCCGCTGAAGTTGGTGGAGACGCTTCAGAGATTTTAGAAATAAGTACCGTCTATACTTTTATACGGCGTCGTCGTCGTCACTTCAACCGAAGGACGTCCACAGCTGGACATAGGTCTCACGAAATTATGCCCACAAGGCCCGACCTTGTGCCGCCTGCCTCCAGCGGCTACCGGTGACCCTCCTTATATCGTCGGTCCACCTAGTAGGGGTGTCACCCCACACTGCGTCGTCCAGTGCGGGGTGAGCATTCCAGCACATCCTTCGGGTCACAACGTCCATCGGTTCGTCGGACTACGTGCCCCGCCCATTGTCACTTCAGGTTCGCCATTCGTAGGGCTATGTTGGTGACTCTGGTTCTGCTACGGATCTCCTCATTTCTAATTTTATCGCGTAGATTTTATAGGCATTTAATGAAAACTGTTAATTTGAAATGATAAACAGATACACCAACTTCATCTATTTGTATGTATAAGTTACCACAATCAATCTTAGACCTACCATTATATAAGTTCAAGCAACAACCGCACACTTACACTTAAAGAGTATTATACTGTTTAGGAATAATTGATTGAGTAACAGGAACTCTAGTATTTGAATACAGTACAAATATCTTCTTCTTTAATATAAAAATGAATTGCAAAATGTGTTGGTAAGCGCATAACTCAAAAACGCCTGGATCAATTTTGCCAATTTTTTTTTAAATGTTCGTTGAAGTCCAAGGATGGTTTTTAGGGCGGGAAATGTTCGAATAATTCAGGGGAAAACCCTAAAACAGCCCTTTTCTGTTTCCCATACAAACGTTTACTAACTAAAATGTATAGTCAATTTGACCTTTATTGCTATTTAATAAAGTTCATAATAAATTACAAGCACTCACTGTTGTCTAAGCAAGAATCAGTTTACACTTTATTACCGCTATGCAAAGTTCAAAATCAATTGAATAGTCACCAATTGTAAGAGATATAGATCATTAGTACTGCTGTAATTTCATTCCAAAAATCATTCATAAAACTGAAATCTGCCACATTCCAAATGTTTTTGACAGAACGAAGTCTGTCGGGTCTGCTAGTTTTATACATATGTTGGAGTGTAGGTGTCTGTGGAATGTTGGCGCCATCTGTCTATTGGCGTGGGACAGAGGCAATAGTGACAGTCCGGCGGGAGTCTCTCGGCAGTTCTCGGGTAGCGCTCCGCCGGAGCGGTCGACTGTGGCAACTGTCACGTTCCTAGCTATTATTGTTAATGAGTTTGTGTAAATTGATATCGGGAACATCAAATGAACATTATAATCTGAGTTAATTATGAAAGTGTTTGATTGCACCAACATTGCCCACGAACGCCCACATTATGGATGCCATTAATGACGATGTTGGCGGAGAGGTAGGGCTCTCCGCCAACATCGTCATTAATCGCCCCTGTACTTTATGCTTCCTTCTCTCTTATTCTCCGACATATAAAATATCCTTAATTTAAAATTTCCTGTCTAATTAGTAACTACAGAGAACAAACTGCCAAAAACCTGAACACAGGAAAACCAAAAAATTCTTGTGCGAAAAGTAGAGAACATTTATAGTAAAACTGTATCTCTTTAATATTACAAACAGACTACTACTTTTTCTATATATATGAAGAATACTATACTAGTAACGAGAGTGGTAAGGTTGAAGAATCAGGCTTTAGAATTACCAAAGCCATATCTTTTTATTTTTACAAACAGTCTACAACTTCGGTTATATATACAGATTACTATACTAGTAATATAGTTGTAAGTGAGCGTAGTGAGGTTGAAGAATCAGGCTTTAGAATTGCTTAAGCCTTGAACCTACGTCGAAATAATCAATAGTTTTGATTGTATTGTGAACGCCCGTATGTAACAAGTTGTCAGTTAACAACTATGTTTCATCAGGTTCACTTACGATTATACATATTATCATACATTAATATTAAAATTACCGAAACAAAATTGTTATCGACGTAGATCTCCTACCCGTGAAAATATGGGGAAATTCGTGATCATTAACTTTGCGAAATGAATCGCTTTGCTAATTTAGAATTATTTTATAGAGGTGATGATATTAAAGAACGAGTTAGTTACGAAGGTGCCTTCGCGCTCTGTTCTGAGAAGAATTCACAACAAATTTATTTGGATGTACCTATTTTATTATTTGATATTATTTAAATATCTTTTTAATTATTGAATAAAATTAAATCGAAACAGATTGCTATTTCGATTAGAGCAATTCATTCACTCCCACGCTTTTTTATCTTCTTCAAATTATATAATTTTCTCCTTCAACATTTCTCAATTACCTTTTCAGAGACTCTAGAAGATTTCAATGCAATCAAATCAAATCAAAATATCTTTATTCAAATAGGCATAATACAGCACTTTTAAATAGTCAAATAATATTTTTTTTCCCCTCTCTAATTTCAATGTACGTCTGATGATGGTATTCAAGAACGACTTACAATCTAAAGTTACGATGGTTCCTTCGCGCCCTGATCTGAGAAGAGCCCACATTAAACTCAGTCGGGGTATTTCGTATTTTTTTTTGTTACCATCATCATCATTACAATTTCATATTAGCTTAATATATATAATTTAAATTAGAGCAATTTGTTCACTCCCACGAGTTTCTATCGTCTAAGTAATCTTGCATCTTGTAATACGATTTTTATATAAAATTTATTTTAACAAAGATTTTGAATTTATAATTTTTTTTTATTGCTGACAGATTAGCGCTTGACTGTGATCTCACCTGATGATAAGTGATGATACAGTCTAAGATGGAAGCGCGCTAATCTGTTAAGAGGCGATATACCCCTTACGGTTTCTACACAGCATCGTACCGGAACACAAATCTCTTTGTTTGGCGGTACGTTTTTGCTGGTAGGGTGGTAACTAGCCACGGCCGAAGCCTCCCACCAGTCCAGACTCAGACAAATTAGAAAATACAATTTCCTAAATTCGTCCTACCGGGGATCGAACCCGGGACCTCTGCTAGCAAAGCGAATACTCGCACCACTGCGTCAGCGAGGCGTAATTGACATCTCTAAAATGTCTTGTGGAAGTTTATTACAGACACTTAAACAGTTACCCTTAAATGAGTTATTAATTTTATGCAGCCTACTAGAATTTATAACAAGTTTGTTTTTGTTCCTTAAGTTATATGATGTACATTCACTCTTTTTATTAAAAGAGTCAATGTTTTTATGAACGTATAACAAGTTTTATAATATGTATACGCAAAACTGTCATTATGTTAACTGCCTTGAATGCTCAATGACTTCAGCATAGCTTCTCAACAGATGGGCCTAAAAATGAACATAGATAAGAGAAAGATTATGTCCAATATCCATGTACCGCTACACCCAGTCATCGTTGAGAGCTCAGCACTCGAAATTGTAGACGATTATACATACTTGGAACACATAGTCTAGCTAGGTAAGTCCAATTTCGAGAAGGAGGTCAACCACCGAATCCAACTCGGTGAGGTGGCGTTCGGGGAACTACGGAAGATCTTTTCGTCCCCTCAGTGCCGGAAGACAGAACTCTTCGAACAGTGCGTGTTGCCAGTGATAACCTACGGCTCCTAAACGTTGTCGCTGACTATGGGCCTCATATGAAAGCTCAGAGTGACTCAGCGTGCGATGGAGAGCGCTGTTCTGCCTATTCTGGCTGGAGATTCTCGACGTGATCAAATCGGAAATGAGGAGATCCGTAGCTGAACCAAAGTCACCGCCATGACTCTACGAATCGCGAACCTAAAGTGGCAATGGGCGGGGCACTTAGTCCGACGGATCGATGGACGGTGCAGCCCGAAGGTATTAGAAGGGTGACCTTGCACTGGACGGCACAGTGTAGGCAGAGCCCCCACAAGGTGGACCGTTGACATAAAGAGTAGCCGGTAATCGCTGAAGCCAGGCAGCGCTAGATCGGGCCTTTCGTGGCATTTCCTGAGACCTGAGACCTTTCCGTCATGCGGTGCACGCCCATCGGTTGAATCGACGACGACGATCTTTCTTTTAATAAAAAAATATTTTTTTTATAGGCTATATGTTCTGAAGTTGTGTATGTAATATTTTGCTTCTGTGTGAAACTGGAATCACTCAAAAGAATCAAAAGATTTCTGAACTTTCTTCACTCTAAAATATGGGTTTACAAGATTGTTTTTATTTCTTGTATTAAAATTGTTTTTTATACTTTTATATATATACATACTACGCTGTATTCAACCGCGATGAACTCCAAAACTACGCTACTGATTTTGATGTTATTTTTCCGCTTTGCTGGATTAGTTCCGATTTATTACATTTTTTTTTAATCAAGAGTTATGATGTCACCTAAGTAACATAAGCATAAAATACCCAGACGAAGTTGCGGTTCAACTATTGAGACAATAAGTCCTCAATATTTTACGTTGTGCCACAATTCAGCACCGCAATATATTATCTTTATTTCTCGACTCCAATTCTCACTGATTTAAAAAATACATATACAATATAACACGACCTTATTCGCGTGACCCTTCTGAGTGCTTCCATGTGAATAGACATTTTGATTATACTTTCCTCTTGAAATGTTAACCCGAAACCTTTACGAGCCTCTTAGCCGATAAGTTAGAAGTGAATATTTATATACTATAAGGGTTTTACTTTATTCAATAACGACGAGTTAAGGAAACATCCAAATTTCTAATATATATTGTATACGATTGGATTTGAATGAAGCGGAGTTACTATTGTCGAAATCGATACAAAAATAAGTATAAAACGACTAGCTTCTTTCTAAATAATTTTTGGTTACTACCATCGAAGACTCTTTCAATATAAATCTCTAAGAAGGCTTTTTAATCATTTTATCCTTTGTAGTAATTGTATTATAATAAATAACCCTCAATCGGAAGCAATTTAGGAAGAAATTTAGTCGGAAAGAAGTTTTACAACTTACCACTTTTGATCATTTTCTGATTCATCACATATATTAATTTTTGCATAAAAACCTCTCACACGAACGTTTCTCCGTATATATATATATACGGTTTTTCTAATTTGTCCTAGCGGGGATAGAACACGGGACCTCTGCTAGTAAAGCGAGTACTCGCACCGCTGCGCCAGCGGGGCTGTCGAATTGTAAATATGTCTAAAATAATTTCATCATTTGTATGCTATTTAGGTTAGGTTGTCGCTGTATTCTATTCTGAATTTGTAAACAGTATAACATTTACATTGTAGGCTTAATGGAGAATCTCGTCTGATAAATTGTTTTTCTATTGTTTCAGCTCGTCGGCAAGTGAGCTCATCTCAAGGCGTGGCGTCTTCTCCCGCAGACAGTATGGCTCCGTTGAACAGGTAAGCTCTTGAGCCGCGTTCGCGTTCGTGCTTCGAATATCATTTTAAATAGTGTCAGGGGCATTGCCAAGTGGCGGAACAACCAACAAATTATTTATAAATTGACTTTTAAAACAGATTAAACTCTAGTTAATTAACTTTTCCATTTTCAGTCGTGAAAGGTTTCTTCAATTTTCTTCTTCGATAAACCTTATTGAGTGGTGGTTGGTAATATAAAAACCGACAACAAAATTGACAGATTAATTCTGAAAATTATTCAAGAAACGTGTTATAATTTACTTCTATAATTTTTATCAATTTACATTATTTTGTTACATTTATAAGACTACAAGAAGTGTCGTGTTTTATAGGATTTCTTTGAGCTATAATAATAAATTCTGAAATACGGTATCGTCATCCCTTCACATTCACATAAGTCTTTTTATTTATGTTTTTTCGCTGTGAAATACATTTATGTTCGGAGTGTGGGACTCGCTGTTTCCAGAATGCCCACTAAAACCCACCGAAGCCCTCTGCATCTGAAATAGGGGGCCAGAAGATCGCAAATGCATTCGACTTCGATGGCACCCCAGATGTACTCAACAAAAGGCTCACTTAAGTAAGGGTTAGCAGACGGGCAAACGCTCGCCGCCTGCTCCCTATCCTCCTATTATTGGGACGAGGGGAATAACGTGCGGTGTCGCGTTGCTTCCCCAGCGCCTCTTTCTACAAGATGACAGTCTCACAGAAAGAAGCAACCGCCCTCAATCCCGCTTTGCTGCCGATTATTAAATACACATAAGTCTGTGGTAACTTCCACATGGTTAATCCTGGTCCTGGTCCTCCATTCCAATCCCTATGGACCCCAACATCAATCGTGTTCTCAAATTATTTAACTATCCCATTACCTCTTTTTTATTTTACTTCGTTTAAACTGGCACCTATATATGAAGTTGTGATGTAGTAGGGCCTATTTAGTAAACAACCTAAACATAAATTAGCAGAGGAACTAGTTTATCGAAAACGTGAGGAATTGATAACCACTTACAGCAAATTCGAAGGCAAGTTAACTTAATAGTGATTTATTTCACAAAACGGCTGTTTAATGGAAAATATCTATTAAAGAGCTAATTTGGGCAACTGGGTTATATAAAACTTGGATAAATGAGCAGCTTTGGCCGTATTTGTTGCTATTATTGGTGATAGGTCAGCGTTTGTGTGGCTCACCTGATGGTTATGTGTAAGTAATAGCCCATTAATGTCCCACAGCTAGGCACAGGCCTTCTGACTCATAGGAGAAAGGCTTTTCTAGAGCGTAGACCCACTGTGGATTGGCAAGCATAGTACACAAGTGTACTCTCTATTCCTTCAGTCATAGTCCGATGCCACAGTAATCCGACAGGACCTGAGAGATACCAGGCGCAGGACTGACGGCACGTTGGTGGAGCACACCGCCAACTTCCCAACTTCGGACAAATATTAAGACAACCTTAATGGAAAACTCAATATCCATCGATAAAGTGTATATGATAAAAAATAATTATGTCTAGTTCTCCATAAAATTAATGTACCTATATATCTACTTTTAAACCGTAAAAGCGCCCAAACTTAATACGTGCTAAAGAGTTTACGAACTCCGATGATCGTTTTCCATCAATGTCTGTCACTGTAATTGCTTCTAGCCCCATTAAACGAAAATGAGGAAATTTAAAAGTAGCAAATGTTGTTTCCAAGAACTCTTTTCGAAAGTTAAATACATCGCTGAATGTTTATTGCGAAATATCTTGTTAATCTATCACGTTNACCGAATTATTACATTATGATATAAGGCATTCTTGGAGCTATTTATCAGACAGGGCATGAAGGAATTCTCATGACTTCAGATTCTAAGTCGTTCTCTAATATCATTATTCACAGTATTCCAAAGTGCTGTAAAAGTCTATTCGAATAAAGAATTTTCATATCAAACTGCCTCATTGGTCTAGTGGTTAGTATATTCGACTACAGACATGACGTCCTGGGTTCGAGTTTTCTATTAAGATTTTCTCAATATTTACCTGAAGTTGGGAAGTTGGCGGTGTGATGCACCCTCGTGTCTCGGAGAGCACGTTAAGCCGTCGGTCCTGCGCCTGATCTCTCTCCGGTTGTGTCAGATTCCCGTCACATCGGACTATGAGAGTGAAGGAATACAGAGTGCACTTGTGTACGATGTCTGCCAATCGGCACTGGAGCAGCGTGATGGGTCAATGCTCTAAAAACCCTCTCTCATATGAGTGAGGAGGCCTGTGCCCACCAGTGGGACGTTATAGGGCTGCTACTTACCTTACTTTTTTATATCAATCTACACTGGAACAACGTGGTGGGCCTGAGTTTCAAATCTTTTCACTATCGTTGGTTAGTTCTTAAAGTAACGTTAATTCATTTCATATATGTACTTTATATTAAGCTTCATTCAAATTTATCGAAATAATAAGCCGGTCTTTTATTGAATATGTTATTTTTAAAGGATGTCTGATACAAGTAATACAGATGTTTTGCAAAGTTTACTTAATGTTCTTCTTAACTAAGTGTCAAGGTTATGAAGTATATTACAAAATTTCGTGAATACAAAAAATATTGAACTTTGGAATCATCTTTGAATTTGTTACTTTAAGATACTGAATGGTTCAGAAAACTTTAAGGGCCGGATATTGCCCCATTACTTGAAATTGTTTAAGATCCCTTATTTTTCCAGTGTTATAACTTATTAAATTTAGTATTTTATATTTTTTTTTATAATTGAGTGCAAAATATGGTCATAAATTTTTCAATTTCAATGTGATTTTGTCATTAAAAAAAAAGTTTTATTAAATCACATCTACATAAATAAATGAAATGTATATTTGTGAATTCAATGTAACAGCTTTTTTATTAAATGCATGATAACATATACACAATGCTTTTCACTATATATTTTTACATCTGTCTGCTTGCACTAATCTTCATGAAAAGACCATATTTTCTCAGACCATATTATAACGGCTCTCCTGTTAAGTTATATTTTTTAAATCTCTTCACCATTCTTCCAAAGCACCGATATGGATGTAATACGAGTATAAAATGTATATACAAACTCATTCACGTAAATCTAAGATCATTAGATTCAACCTCATGTAGAGCCCAAATTACTGCATAATTTTGCAAATGGCTCCTAACCAAGCCATTCTACATCGCAATCACGGCTTTAATGTTGATGACGCCTATAATTATTTGCTAAATACTGCCAATAATCATCTGTACATATTGTTTTAATTACTGACAGGTTAGCATTTCACCTAATGATAAACAGCCGTGGATGGAAACGTGCGAATCTGATAAGAGGCAATTTGCCACTTTTAAATTATATAATTTCATTTACATCCTTATACTCGTAATAATAATGCCCAAAAAAACACGGAAATCACTTGTGAAAATTCGCTTTAATCATGTAATTTAAACTTATTTTTTAGCTATAATATAGTTTGTCTTTGAAAGTTGTCTAAGTTAATATTATAAAGAGGAAAGATTTGTGTTTTTGAATGTTTGTAACGTTTCACTCAAAAAATACTAGACGGATTTCAAAATTTGTTTCACTAATACATGACATTTTCACAGAGCGACAAATTACTTTCTCGAAAAATAGGGATCCTTAATAAAAATGCTTTAATGTAACCCATGTTGTAAACCAAAAAATCTGTCGTAGCGTGGGCTACGGAAACTATTGATGATAGAACAAAAAAAAGTTCTACAATATTGTAAAAGGTATGCTGGGCACAGGCATCTTCACTTATATGAGAGAGGGCTTTTAGAGAATAGACCCTCCACGCTGCTCCACTGCTGATTGGCAGGCATAGTGCACAAGTACACTCTCTATTCCTTCACTCTCATAGTCCGATGTGACAGGAATCCGACACGACCGGAGAGATATCAGACGTAGGACCGACGTCTTAACGTGCTCTCCAAGGCACGGGCGTGGAACATACCGCCAACTTCCCAACTTCGGGCAAATATTGAGAAAGTCTCAATAGAAAACTCAATACTGATTTTTGAATTGGCCCGACCCGGGACTCGAACCCAGGACCTCATGTCTGTCGTCGACTATACTAACCACTATTCTATCTATCTATCTAACAATGAGGCAGTTTAAAAGATATTATTATCTATAAAACGTCCGCTGTACCATATGTCCAACTTCTGTAGTTATGCCACTATAACTTCATTTTTGCATTTTAAAAGTTAACATTTTTCAAACTATATTATTCATACATCTGTGTTAATCCTTATCCTATTAAATTATTGAAACCGGACATTCCATTCAAAAGATATAACGAATTTAAAAATGTCAATTTAAAGAAAATAATGTCTTGAGTCGAACTTCAGAACAAAACAAAACAAAATCCGTCAAATGTTATGAATAGAAATATTTTGAGGCAATAAAGTTCTACCTATAAATCTCTTCTCTAATAGTATAAAAGAAAGGTTTGCAATCTGATTTTTTGTTTTTATTTTTACAATATATAATATTCAAGCTAAAAATTACTGGAGCGATTTAAAAAATTCTTTCATTACCTCCTAGAAATCAAAAACCATTCATTACCTGTATTTTTAAATTGACTAACGTCGGATATTATATACGTAAATGATGTTACGATTTTAAAATGTTTTAGTTGGATATATATTCGTTATACTGTAAAATCTATATATTGATTAGTTTATGAATGTATGTGTGTATCTAACAAAAAAGGAAGCAATTAAAATCTAAGTAAAGTAAAACTTATGTTACCAAAAATAAATCTATAGTCCGACTTACTAGACCCTCTACTGTCACGAGAACGATATCTACGCGAATGAAACCGCAGGGCATTGCTAGTTGGTTCAATAAAACAAACAAATTGTCTCCATTGCGATCGTTTAAAACTATTATAGTAGAAATGCGAGAGCATAATCAAACACGATGACAAGTCCGGATATTAGCTTGTCATTTGTTGGATACTTTATGTTTGTGACAGTTGAAAGCAATTTGCATCTCTATAATAGTCATTGTCGTTGTTAAACGAACAATATTATGACCAAACCATTATATTTCAGTAAACTATTATTGAAGAGATGGATGGATCATTTTGAAAGTTTGTTTGAAAGAAATGAAGCAGAGGTAAATATGACCTCTGCGGATAGCAATGAATGTAAGGTAAATGATAGCGATATTGGTATGGATGAAATTATAAAATGAATGAAAGGTATGAGATCAGGTAAGGCTGCTGGGTATGACAGAGTATCAGTCGAGATGCTGAAGGCTGGCCGCGGCATTGTGGCAGCTCAGCTGTACTGCCTTTTCGGAAACGGAGCGTACACGGAGTGGTTTCCTGTCGAAAAAGTGTTCGACAGGGATGTGTTGCGTCACCATGGCTGTTCAACCTCTTTACGGATAACTATTTGACAAATTTAAAAGAAACTATGTATGGGTTAAGAATGAATGAATTATTCGTCAAATATTTACTCTACGCTGATGAAGCTTTGAAAAGGAAAGGAATAAAAGTGAATGTAAACAAAAGAAAGTTATGCTTTTTGAAAGAGATGAATCTATGATGACTAGTATATATTTAGGACATGCGAAAGTGATATTGAAAGGAGAGCATGGAATATGGTAAGTGGTGCTCTGCACGCCTTTATGAGTAGCCAGATGGTGTCTCAAACGGCCAGACTGGCTGTGCATGCTGGCGTGTTGGTGCCAACACTTATGTATGGTAGTGAAAGTTGGGTATGTCAGAAAAATCACAAAAGTAAAATAAATGAGAGCGTTGAGAAGTATGAGTGGATTGAAACTGAGTGACAAAGTAAGAAATAGTGTGAGAAGAGAACGTTGTGGTATGAATGAAAACGTAGTGACTAAAATTTAGAAAGGTATGCTTAGATGGTTTGGGCATGTAGAGAGAATGAATGAAAGGAGACTGACAAAAAGGATTTAGGAGTCAAGGGTGAATACGAAAGTTGGAAGGGGAAGACCAAGGCGAACGTTCCTGAACCAAATCCAGAACATTTTAAATAAGGGTCAGGTCAAGCGTACTCTAAACCGACGAACTTGTATGAAAGGTTTAATGAGAATGAAAGAAGCGAAGGAGATATGCAAGGATCGTGGCAAGTGGAAGGACGTTGTCTCTACCTACCCCTATGGGAATGAGGCGTGATGCTGTGTATGTATGTATGTATTCTATTTTCAGACATATTTATGTATGAATGTTTGTAGTGTATTTATTTTTCTCACCACCTACCTTTGAACTCTTAAGTAAGTCTCCTTCCTAATGTATAATTACTTTGTGTGGTGTACAATAAAGTATAAATAAATAAAGTGTGACTAAGAAAAGTATAAACATAACAAAACACTGTATATGTACTTCAACTCAAAATGATTCCCTATCAAGCCATAAGAAGTTTTACTTTAAGAACTAAAATTCATGTTAGTAAGATAATTGTAATAGATAATCATAAAAAAAACGCCATGAAACCTCGTCGAAATAATGATTGCATCTACCATGATCTTGTAATTAAATTATAACTAATTAGTTTCTTTTTTAAAACGAACAAGTCTCTTTAAACGCTCTGTTAGATGCTGTTTTATTTTAAATTGGATTTTGACTAAAATTTATCTCTATATTAAGTTAGTTGGCGCAATGCTCACTGGTGATAGAGAATGGAGGGCAGTGGCCTCCTTCTGTGAAAGTGTTATTTTGATGAACGAGGCACACGAGAGGCACAGAGAGAACGCTGACGCTCCTTTCCTTCGGCACAGGAGGTTGGGAGGTAGGAGGCGTCGATTGGCGCTTCTTCTTAAGTTTCTCAGCGGAATCTTCCGGTCTGTCGGGTGGATTGCGTCTGCCACACCTCTGGTGCTCCACAAAAGGATGCGGAGGGTATCGCTGGGTATTAATGGGTATTCTGGCTTACCAGCGAGTCCCACACTACCGATAAGGTTTTACTCTGATCGGGGTGCATAAAGGCATTTCCCGGCTTAAAAATACAAAATCTCTAGATTATGTACTTATTTTTCTTTTAAATCTATTAGCTAGCCTCTATTATATGAGAAAAGTATGTATCCATTAACAAGAATAGGCAATCACTTACTTTATATTCTATTTTAGCAATAGTGACATTAAAAAAAAGTTGGCTCCGCTAACTGATGGAGTGTTCCGGTACGATGAACGTAAAATAGGCTTTTATAAACTGCCAAACCTTCAAGTTTTTTTAGACCGAAGTTAGGTATAAACATGCCCGAGACACGTCAAAACTTTATAAATTAAATTCTTGGTCGGAATTGCTTTTTTTATGAGAAAAATCTCTTAATTTTTCATAACTTTACGGATTAGCGTTTCACTATATGCACATGAAGGTAGAGTAGAACTTGGAAAACTCTATTATTATTGTCGATAAGTTGACGCTTGACTGAGATTTCACCTGATGATGCCTTATAATAGCTTAGTTTAATGTTTCTTAAAAATACGTTTTTTTATTATACATAGTGCGTAGATTTGCTATTATTTGCCAATCCTATAATTAAGTAATAAACAAAACAGAATTTTAGTTTAGGCAAGTATTTGTGTGAGTTCTAGTTGGTAGATCGGAGAGAGGTGGGGGGTGGAACACACCGCCAACTTTCCAACTTCGGGCAAATATTGAGAAAATCTTAATAGAAAACTCAATATCGATTTCGAATTGCCCCGACCCAGGACTCGAACCCAGAACCTCATGTCTGTAGTCGAACATGCTAACCACTAGACCAATGAGGCATTCTAGTTGGTAACCCTTTATAAATAAATAAATACAGTCAGATGGTAACGCATCAACCCGGAAAGAAATAATTTAAGTACCCTTTAATAGTTTCTACACAAAATCGTACCGGAATGCATATTTTTGGTGGTACCTATCCACGGACGGAGCCTCCAACTAATTACTCCCAACTTTAAATTACCAATTGAACCCATTACTTTTGCTAGAGAAGCGCGTACTCGCACTAATACGTATTTCCGTATGCATTTTTTTGAAGAAAATACCGTGTGTCACTTCTTATAACGTGAGCATATCCATGATAGTCCGTAAATGTCGGACTAACCGTTTCAGAGATTAATCGAGACAAACTGAAAACAAAAATTGATGTTCTGATATAAGTATCATTTATACTTTCATTTGCATTAAGCGATGATATGGGCCTGTAGACAAGATGACATTCTAAGTACGCTAACGGCAGTACGCTTAAAAATTGTATGGAAATCACGTACCATATCGATTTGTCACGTGATCACATGAACAAATTGTTCGATGTAGCATTGTCATACTTAGAATATCATCTAGACTAGGGAGCTGTTAATTTCAAACTACAAACAAGCACTTTATTGAAGCGAAACTTCTTTAGGCGCCATGAGGGTAAAATTTTTACGGTTAAAATGCGTCACGAAGAAGTGCAACGTTTTTATGCTAATTCGTTTGAAGCTTTGGTAATTTCAATACTTACAAATAACATGTGGCATTTTAATTTGCCACTAGTCATTCACTAGTCATAACTTAATATACTATTTTTCATAATAGATAAAACAAACATATTTCGTAAATTCTCTTTTCCAAACTTTAAATTCAAAAAGAAAATTTAATTAACAGTTTCTAATATTGACAAAAAAACGCGTGACTTTTTATTTACAATTCGGCATTTGAAATTTAAATAAATTATTTGTATTAATATTCTACATTTTTAATATTTTCATGACAGTTAAATTCATTAAATTCCAAACAGATCTTGCTTTATCCCTTCCTCTAAGTCTCGGAAATGTAATGTTTCAGATTTGTATAAATATAAACAAGACAAAAAAATTAGTTTGCCAAAGAATTTTCACTTCTAACATGTGTACTTTGTACGCACGCACGTTGAATTTTTTTTATTTGTATAGATTGTTTATGTGTTTTTTCCATAAAATTTTGTCATAAGGCAAAATATCTTCGTCCCTTTATGAGAGAGCATATGTATGAAAAATACATTTGTCTGATAGCGCCTGACAAGTGGACAGCCATTGTATATATCAGACATTCAGCCGTTAATGATTCACAGTAATTAATCAATGTTCATCGGTAGATTTCGAAGAAGAAGTAAATGAATATAATGGCAAAAGATAAATCTATTCTATCATACTATATAAGTGTATAAAATTTAAAACGTAGTAATTTATTTTTAGGCAATACCATAAAAGTAATCGTGAGACAACAAAATATTTGTCAATAAAGTGTTCAGAGAAATTTATTTTTATATCATAATAATAGATAAGTATTGTGCACAGGGCATACTGCCTCATGAGTGATTGTTCTGCTACAGACATGAAGTCCCGGGTCAGGCTAATTCTCGATATTTGGCTGAAGTTGGAGAGTTAGCAGTGTGCTCCACCCCCGTGCCTCGGAGAGCACGTTAAGCCATCGGTCCTACGCCTGATCTCTCTCCGGTCGTGTCGGATTGCCGTCACGTAGGACTATGAGAGTAAAGGAATAGCGGGTGCAGTTATGTACTATGCCTACAAAAGCAAAGTGGAGCAGAGAGTAGGTCTTTGCTTTAAAGACCCTCTCTCGTATGAGTGAGGAGGCCTGTGCCCAACAGTGGGACGTTAATAGGCTGCTACTCACAGGAGATACTGTAGTGCATAAATGTATGCGCAAAAACACAAATGCATTCGCGATTCCTTTATTCTCATAGTTCATTGGGAAGGTATATTGGACTCAACCGAAGCGGAAGAGAGATCAGGTTTTTTTGGCGTCGTAAATGCCTTTACTCACCCTGATGAAACACTTTTCCAAACGGGGGTGTGGCACTCACAGATTATAGAATACCCACTAAAATCCAGCGGATCACTCCTCATCCATGAGTGAGATCACTAGAGGTTCTCTCGCTACATTCTAGTGACCCGGACGACACCGACTATGATCTACCACTCAATAGAGTGAAACATGAAGCGCATACGTGCCACTTGTGCCACCAAGCCTCCTCCGATTTTTTATATAAATAAGTTATTACTAAGCGAAGATTGGAAATATTTTGCATACTTTGACGATAAATTCATTGTTATGCTTGTAACTACATATAATTGGCCTATAATACGTTATAAAGTTATAATGTGTCTCTACTATTAACATTAGTTTATAAGCGTTTAATGTATGTACTTCAATTAGAGTAATTCATTTTTATCCTCTAAGTAGTCCTTCAAATTATAGAACGATATCTCAATTAGCTTTCCTTTATTAAAAGATTTAAACTTATTAAGTGACATCTTTTTAATTTCTTGCATACATACATAGCATCACGCCTCATTCCCTTAGGGGTAGGCAGAGACCACGTCCTTCCACTTGCCACGATCCTTGCATATCTCCTTCTTTCATTCTCATTAGATCTTTCATACAAGTTCGTCGGTTTAGAGTACTCTTGACCTGGCCCTTATTTAAAATGTCCTTGATTTGGTTCAGGAACGTTCGCCTTGGTCTTCCCCTTCCAACTTTCGCATTCACTCTTGACTGATAAATCCTTTTTGTCAGTATCCTTTTATTCATTCTCTCTACGTGCCCAAACCATCTAAGCATACCTTTCACAATTTTAGTCACTACATCTTCTTTTATGCCCCAACGTTATCTTATCAGACTTTTTCTTACTTTTTATTATTTCTTATTTCTTACACTTAACGCTCTCATCTCTACCGCACTTATTTTTTAACTTCTGGGAGTTTATTGTACGTATAAGCCTTGAACGAATTATTCATTTTATGCAGCCTACAAGAATTTATAACAATTTTACTTTTATATCTAAGTTATATGAGGTGCATTCACTTTTTTTCGTAATAGGGTCAATATTTTAGGGATGTACAAGTTTTCGTATATGTATATGCGTTATATTTATGACGACGATGATGATGAAAATAAGCAAAAATAGAAATCATACTGGAATATGTCCACTCCCATCTTTTAATAAAAAAGTTATTAGTGCGTGCGTATAAAACGTATGTCAGAAGTGAAATTTCTTTGGCGAACTAATTTTTAGTCATGTTTATATTTATACAAATCTAAAACTTTGGATTTCCGAGTCTCACATGGAGAGAAAAAGGAAGATATGTCAGGATTTGTGAAAATTAATACGTATAATTTATTGAAATCTCAAATGACAAATTGTAAATAAAAATACCACCTGTTTTTTGTTAATATTAGAAATTATTTATTAAATTTTGTTTTTGAATTTAAAATTTAGAAAATAAATTATATGAAAAATAGTATATTAAATGACAAGTGGCAATTTAAAATGCCACCTTGTGTAAGAGCTCTGCTCTGTTTTTTCATCATTCTTTGTAATGTCTCACTGTAAAATGATATAAGAATTATATTTATTTGTGTTGTCGCATTTCCACTGCCGAATGTATTCCACTGTGAATCTTAATATTAAACCAGAACTCATTAAAACTCATGCGCCTAAAGAAGTTTCACTTCAAAACCTATAGAAGTTATACTTTACAAATCTAAAGTTGTGTTAGTTTCAAAGAAACCTATTTTAATGGACATTTAAATCCATAGTTTCCCGGCGATTGATTGTAAACACATTAGTCATGTGTGTTTATAACTCGACCTTTATTGAAGACAATTATGAAACTTCGACGATGTTTATGCATGTGCAGCAAATGGCAGTTTACGTTGTTGTATTAAAATATATGCATTACCACATTCAAAATTATCTAGCCTAGTAATTAAAGAGTAGGATGCATAGAGAAATTGCAGTCAATTAGCCTTAAGGGAAACAACATAAGTTATACTCGTATATAGTTTATTCTCTTATGATATTAGCAATCTGCTAAATGAAGTCTCGTCAAAAATGTCCAGCCTTTTTGAAGACATAGTAGTAAGTAGCAGCCCATTAACGTCTCACTGCTGGCCACAGGCCTCCTCACACCGAGGAGCGAGGGTTGTTAGAGCATAGACCCACCACGCTGCTCCACTGCGGATTGGCAGGCATAGTACACAAGTGCACTCTCTATTCCTTCACTCTCATATTCCGTTGTGACGGGAATCCGACGCGACCGGAGAAAGATCAGGCGCAGGACCGACGGCTTAACGTGCTCTCGGAGGCACAGGGGTGGATCACACCGCCAACTTCCCAACTTCGGGCAAATATAGAGAAAATCTTAATAAAAAAACTCAAAATTGATAATTGAATTGGCCCGAACCGGGACTTGAACCCAGGACCTCGTGTCTGTAGTCGAACATGCTAACCACTAGACCAATGAGGCAGTTTTTTTTTGGAGTTTAGGATGCAGTTTTGGAGATAGGTGGAAATTAAAGAGGAAAATGGACAAAGACGTATCAATATTCATATGTTTTGTAAAAAGTTGCCATCTATATACAGATTTTACTTTACAACGAATATATATCTAATTAAGCCATTTGTATATCCGTAACATCGTTTACGTAGAATGTCCGACGTTGGTCAATATAAAAATACTCTAATGGTATTGAAAGGTTTTTTTTAAATCAGTAATTTCTAGCTTGAATATTATAAATTTTTAAAAATAAAACTAAAATTCTAAATGCAAGCCTTTCGTCTATAATATTGGAGATTATATTATATAGATTATATAGATATTTGTAATACTTTATTGTCTCAGAACTTCCCTATACATAACATTTCACGTAGTTTTGTTTTGATCTGGAGTTCTACTCGGGATACATTATTTTCTTTAGATTGACATTTTTAATATCGTTATATCTTTTGAATGGAATGTCTGATTTCAATAATTTACAGGCATTGAAGAGGTCTTTTATAAAATATAATTAATATGGTTTGATTATTGTCGGCACTTTTAGTAACTTTTAAAATGCATAAAAGTAGTTATAGTGGCATAACTACAGTAGTTGGACATATGGTATTCGGGACTTTTTTATAGATAATAATACGTTCTATAATATTGTAGAACATTTTTTTGTTTTATCTTCAATAGTTATTGCACGCAATAACAGATTTTTTATTTCATACCATGGGCTACATAACGTGCCTTTTTCTTAGAGATCCCTATTTTATTTTTATTTTTTGAGAAAGAGAGAAAGCAGCTTTCTAATGATAAAAAAATATTTGAAATCCGTCTGGTAGTTTTTGTGTAAAAACGTTACAAACATACATGCATACGTACATAAAATAACACAAATGTTTCCTCTTTATAATATTAGTTTGACTAAATGTTTGCGTTTTTGTGTTAACATACGGTTGATGTTTATATTACTTGATTATAATATCTATTTATGTCATGCAAACACAATGGATAAAATAAATATTGAGTGTAAACTAAAAGCTCGCTAGTGTAAAATTCATCTTCCTTTATATATTTTTTGACTGGCAGCTTGACAGGGCATGTTGTACAATGCATGCAATCAGGTTATTTCATGGAAAATAGCCGAAGTTTTCTGCCATTTGTAAGAGATGCACATTTTAGCATTGAAGACATGTAGTTTTCCAAAACTGTCTGTGAATTAATGTAAGTAAAGAGGTAAAATCTTTTAGCTTATGATTTTATTATATACAATGTATTGTATTTATATAAATTTTTTCACTGGAAAATGTTAGTATGCTCAAACCTCGGCCCATAGGTCAGTGCAGGGCTAAAAGGCTTAGTAATACCCATTAAAACCCAGCGGAACCCTTTTCATCCATGAATAAGTCACCAAGGATTCAACCATCGTATTCCTCCCTGATATTCGGATTCACGAGGATTCACGGAGGGAAAAGGACATGCACAAATAGGCGCTGCCTTGTAGCCCGCTTCCTCCGGCGTGCTATTTTCACATAACCACTTCGTGCAAAGTAATAAAGTATTTCGCTTTGCAGACATTACTTTTTTTTTGTAAATGTTATCATAATGGTCTGTTGATACGTTTATTAAATAAATAGCCATTTACCCCTTCAGATTACAGGCAAGCGCTAAAGAGAAGTGCTTATCAAGCCAAACATTGTAATTTTTGGACAATACAGATTTCCAAATCCCCA
This sequence comes from Elymnias hypermnestra, assembly GCA_015832385.1. Taxonomy (NCBI): domain Eukaryota; kingdom Metazoa; phylum Arthropoda; class Insecta; order Lepidoptera; family Nymphalidae; genus Elymnias; species Elymnias hypermnestra. The sequence goes on from JACTOM010000912.1 coordinate 262,621, forward strand.
ATATTTGCTGATTAATCGAGGACCATTAACTTTTAATGGTCATGCTGTGAAATAATGTCTGCAAGAGTGTAATATTATCTATATACAATAAATAATAATTCTCTGTCACGGTGTTTGACAACCATCTCCGAAAGTACTTACCCGATTTAGATGATGGTTTGTCTTCATTTTGCTAGATTTAATGCGTCCTTAGATGTGAGATGGGATTTTTTTAAATCAATAGATCGTTAAGTAGTATGCGTTCTACTGTCAACCGTAATACATAATGTTGGACTGACAGCTCTGAACTGTTGAACGTTATTGAGTAATATCGTGGCAACACTTAAAAATATCAAAAAACATTGTGCAATATTATAAAATTTTATGCTCTACGAGGTAACTTTAACGAACGGAATTTTGTGGATAGTCTTTCCAACTACATTGTGGTATAATTGATTGAAAGAAAAATAGTGCTTAATAGTATAAATTCAAATAGTGAAATAATAATTAATATAGTCCCAGTTGTGTATATGGGCGCAATACATTTTAAAAACGTTAAGTTTAATATTTTATTTGGATAATAACGCCATCTATTGCGAAGAATTGATAAATGCTCACAATTAGTTAAGTTTAATATTTTGTTTTAGATAATAACGCCATCTATTGGCAACAGTTGGTAAATGTTCACAATTATGATATCGTTTGAATAATTAAATTTATAGTAGAAGTGGTTAAAACAATGAGATTAATTTTAAAAAATACTTTTGTATTTATAATAAACTCTGTAAACTTTCCGTTTTGTTTTATGTAACTTATATTGTTTTTATGTAATTAGGTGGTTTGTTTCTTTATGCAATTTGTGTTATATAAAATGTTAATTGTGATTTAAAATTCACTAAAACAATTACTTTAAATATTAAGATATGTTTCAAGAATTATTGTGCAGTAATTTTATTTCTATGCGATAAAAAGATATTGTATTTGTTCCAACGTGACAAATCGTTCATATAAAAAGCGGGGTACTTTGTAAAGAGGGATTATTCTATATCAGTGCTTGTGAAATAAACATTAAGCAAATTCTACTGAGTTTTCTTGTGATGGATTCTGAACGCGGTTACTCTGGTGGATCACCGCCAGAACGCAATAACCAAGGCGAGTCGCCGACA